>BSSO01007741.1:0-10730 GCA_030267885.1 Mesembryanthemum crystallinum | reverse complement strand
TACCAAGAGGTTTCCGGCCAAAATAACCCTAAAATGACCAAATTACCCTCATGTTTTTGGCATTATAGCTTTAATTGAGTTTCTAATTATTTAACCTTACTCCTCAATCACATAAATTAGCCAATAAATTACCTTTTTTTTTTTAATCTTTAATCGCTTCAATTGCACCTCTAAATCCCAATACGTGAGGGTATTTTGATCATTTCAACCGTTTTTTGGCCGAGAAACCCTTGAAATTGGTGGTTTGGGGGTCCCATCAGGACGGAAGTATCATATAAGGGGGTTCCTCACTACAAAAAATATAAATGGGGGGTTTTGACAAAGAGTGGTATATAATAGGGGGTTTCCGGCAATTTTTGCTTTATTATAATGCACCTTCCGTTTTTCAGTCAACGCAATAGTGTAGTCAACTTTAGTCCTTCTTAGAAGATGAGGAGTTTGGTCTACTATGATACTTTTGGTGATTAGAGTCATTAGACTTACTTTACCAGTTTGGCTTGATAAAATGCTATTTAATTATCAATAAAAAAAAGAGTATCAGTAAATTAATACTCCCTTCATCCCCTATTTACCTTTCAAAAACTGATATGGGGTAATATTAAGGAGAGACTTTTTGGTCTATTTTGCCCTTGTAGGAGAATCATGTGCTGGATTAAAATATTAGAAATAGATATTAGTGTGAGAGAATAAATTAATAAAGAGATATATTGATTGAGAGAGGGTAAAAAAATCTGAAAAGTAAAGTGATTGGAGAGAGAACGTAAGATTGTTTTATTTTTATTTTTATTTTTATTTTTATTTTTATTTTTTTTTATATTGGTGAGTTAATTGGGGGTATTATAGAGAAGTGTTGGTGATTTTTGGGTTTTGAAAGCTAAATAAGGGACAAAATATTTGAGGTTTATGAAAGCTAAATAAGGGACGGAGGGAGTATATAACTGGTAGATCAAGCCATAAGTGAAAAAAAAAAAACAAAAAAAAAAACCAAGTGTTAAGGTATGCATATATAATTCCTTGATTCTAGGTAGCAGTAAGAGTTAGGCAAATCCTTATTTGAGACGTGTCTTATCGAATTATTAGATGAGACGCATGAATAATAAGGGTTTCTGGATTGGGCCTAAATCCACTTATTGAAATTGGGCTAAGTAATAGCCTTATTGAGACTAGTCTCATAGAGACAAACTGTAAGAGTTATTCCGCCAAAATCATGATGTACATGGGAAACAAAAAAGATATATAGCAATTTCAAGATGATTAGTGGTGATGATGAGACTTTAAACCAAATCCAAATTGAAAAACATAAAACTAATTAAAGCATCAAGAATAGATGATCATAAGATCACTAATTTATACTCCCTCCGTCCCACAAACTTTGCAACTACTTGAAAACTGTGAAAAATAAGGAAATATCCAAATATATAATTTTTCTTATGATTCAATAATGGAGCAATTGATGTTTAGACTTATTGAGTCCTCATTTATTATTTAACTTTGAATATTTTTGGTAGTTTGACATACAAATATAAATTTAATTATAGAGTTGCAAAGTTGTGGGACATCCAAATATAGAAATTTTTGCATACTTTGCGGGACGGAGGAAGTATATTATATCGTCCATCCGTTATACTAAAATCTTTATGTATTATATTTTGGCCCGTTTTCCACTAAATCTTTACATTTTCCCAAATGGAAAAATTTTAATCCTAAAATTACCCATACCCTTACTTTATACACACCTACTCATTTTTTATATGGGAGTACAAAGACATTTTGGAAAGCAAAAGATAAAAACAAAATTTATTAGTCCACAATGATTCAACCATAGCCAATTGTTATATGATAGACCCGTGTGCACCGTGTACCATACTCCCCAATGTAAATAGAAGCCCATCACTTAAGCCCAATCCTTCCTTCATTTAGCCCAGCCCAATTCTACCTTTTTTTCATAACTTTTGGCACCCGTGTGCACCAAACTTGGTACACAAGGGTGTACCATATAATTTGCGAAGCAGAACCTGACACGTCAGCATGCCATGTCTCACATATATGTTAACGTGTCACATGCATTGCCATGTAAGCACCACATTCATATTTTTAATTTTAAAAAGAACAAAAATCATAGCTTAGAAGATTTGAACTCCAAACCTTTAGGTTTTGGAATTAAATCTTTACCAACTACTCCAACAATCATATGTGCTATTTTTATTTGAACTATTTATGATATGACATTAAATATCTTCAATTAACTCCTTTGATTTAATTGTTAATAATGTTATATCAAAGAACGTTCAAATTAAAATAAATAAATACCTATCAAATTTACTTAGTAAGCAATTGTAGTCTAATAGAAAAATAGCTCACCAGTCTCTCTCTCTCTCTCTCTCTCTCTAAAAGCACATCTAAGTTTACAAGTTAACCAAATAGTAAAGTAGATTACCAATTCTAATAGGCAAAAAATCCACTTTCAATTGGCATACTTTTTGTTCCACTCATGCCTAATTAGATAAGATTATAAACGTGAATGGAATTTTATTTTCAAAGCATGCATTTTGTGATGCAAAACTTCACCTTAAAGTGAATAAACACATAGAATTTCAAGAAAAAAATGTTATACTAATGAGCTATAAGAAAAAAGTGATAATGATATTATAACAATCAACTTATCACAATTGTAATCCGTGCATCGCATAGGGTACAAATTATTTGTTATATAATTGATAGACCCGCAAGCGCACGGGTGTATCGTTAGAATAAAATAAGATCGTCTCCATAAGGACTCTATGTTTAAACACTAGGCTATCTAATGAATTAACAGACTAAACCGATTGAGAATTAGGATTAAGTGTGATAATGATCAACTAAAATATCCTAAATAATTTAAGGACTAAACAACACAATAGCTAGAATCAAAGATGAGGATGGAATCAATAGAACAACACTAGGATGGGGAACACCACTAATCAAGCCAATCATGCTTAATAACACCCAATTACCCCTAATTGATCAACAACCCTAGAGGATAACTACTACAATTATCCTACCTTCTTTCAAAGCATAAGAAGTGTCTAATCATTACTAACAATCCTATTTCTAGGCATTACTCACATGATTAAACCCATTAAACATGTTAGTAGATTCTATAATCACAAAGGATAAAACTCATTTTCATGAAATCTAATCCTAAACTCAAGAATTAGCCTATCCAATACTCATCACCATTTTACAATAACCAACAAGTATCTAAAATGAGACAAAAGGTTAGCTAGGCATTTTGTCAAACACTAGGTGTGCTAATCTCAAGTCAATGGGAAAATTATAATAAAAAAGAGGGATTGGCTCACATAATCAACATAAATTGGGGCTTAACCCAATCCTATCATGGGGGACTACTAACATAACATGGATTTAATCAAACAAAATAACATTTCCCCATAATCAAGAGTAGATTAGAGTACTAATGGAAATAAAAGAGAGATAAGGATGAAGAATCTTACAACCAAGTTGATAATCTTCACTAATCCAAACTAATCTAACACTAGCTAATGAAAAGATTGAGTCTTGGATAAAACTAAAAAAGACTAATCCGAAGAAAGTTGAGAGAAAAAGATGAAGAGTCTACCCTAAAAATGAAGTTTGCATCCCAAAATGAAGCTTAGCCCCATAGCGTGCCCAAAAATGAGGTTTATAAAGGGTTTACAAGTCAAAAATCCCGAAACATGGGTAAAATAGGTGAAACATGGCTTCGACAGGTGAAACATGGCCTCCCCATGTCTCGCTACAGGGCCTTTTAAAAAGGAGAAACATGGGTTGGCAGGCGAGACATGGGTTGCCCATGTTTCGGCCGATCATCCCATGGATGAAATTGGAAATCACCAATTTACTCTTTCTTTGCTACTTGAGGTGAGACATGGCCATGCTTCAATATGGACAACCCATGGTTGGTTCTTTGGGGCCTTGTTTGATTTTCTTCACTTTCTTTGCCCTTGCTTTCTTAAATCCCGATTTCTTTCATCTCTTAAAGTAACCAAAAGTCATGATCAAGCATGTTTGGCTCCAATTTTGTTCCCTACACACAAAGACAAACAAAAAGCGTAAACTAGAACTAAAAGAGCTAAAACTAATCTAAAATAGCATCAAAGTATTAAATGAAAGGCTAATCTAATACGAAAATTAACCGAATTATGTACATCTAAACCACTTACCAATAACCCTTTGTTTATCATGTGCGATGTATAAAAATAAAAGTTGACATTACTCATGAAATAGGCTCTTTTTCGATTGTAGAACTACACCAAATCAGTTTTTCATAGAAACGATTACATCATTTAATATAACACTCACAAATCTCACGGTATAAAAATTGTAACCTTGAAGTCACAATAAAAAGGTATTTCATTACATTTTTCATGAATAAGTTTTTTAATTTAATCATCAGGTTTGATGATATAATATCAACTTCTGCCTAAATAAAATGCACTCCAAGTTGTTAATATTATTATTATTATTTTATTACGTAAATAATAGTTAATGTAGTAGATAACATAAAGAAATATTCATGATTAACTCAAAAAAGACGGGGAAAAAATATTACTATCATATCACTATCATATCTACATCATGAGATTCAAGTCTCATTACCCAAAAAAATGTGGTTTCCTTCACGGTTAAAAAAAATAAATTTGTTAGCTATAAACATTCCATTAGAGTTTGATTAAGTTTCAAATAGAGTACCGATGTATCTCATACGTAGTGAGACCATATAATATAGTTGTATAGGAATAGAATAGATGTGTTTGTGCCTTCATATTGGGGAAATTACTCCTTTTATTTGGTGACTTCGTTGGACAAGGAATCAGAACCATAGTCAGCAACAAAACTAAAATGGAAGATTCTTAAAACAATCTTGAAGGTGATGTGGAAAAAAGAAAAAACCTTTTAATGGTGGTTTTTGACCCAAAAAAATAAAAAATCATACAGTAAATGAAAATATATTTAGCGGTATATGTCATAAAGCTTTGATAAAATAATACATATTAATGTTAACGTGGTTGGTAAAATGCTACTAGCATAACTTGAAAGTCAAAAATTTAAATCTTAGTAGTTTTTTTTAGTGGCATTTGTTTTCATTTTATTTCAAATATAGGTAATTAATATGTTGACTAAGCTTGTGACATGTCATTATCCCAATCAGCGGCTGATATGCCAAACTCTGGTTGAATCTATACCTTTTAAATTAAAATATATATATGTAAACTAATATATAAATGTAATAAAATAATTAACTATTATCATTAATTCAGCAATCTTTAATTTTTTTTCCATTTCTTAAATACTTTGAAGCATTACAATGCCCTTGCAACGCTTGCAACGCAAGGGTATACAACTAGTATTCCTTAAATGTACATCCATTATATCTTGGGCTCGTGTGTGTTACCTAAAAATAAAGATGATTTTCATCAATAATGCAATCTTGCGGTCAATGAGGATCAGATTCTGCAATTTGGAGCCTATATTGTTGCCGATGTCCACTATAACACTCAGATCATCATTCCACTTGGTGAGTCTATCACTAGTAAGAGCCACATTTGAGGCAGCAAATCTGGCAACCATGGCACTGATAACGACCAACGACGATGGTGTAGCGGTGGTGTGCTGGCATATTGATGTGCGTATCCAAGAATGAGGTAAATCTAACGGTTGTCTACCTTTAATCTTGAGATCGTGCATCGTTGACCATCTGTGCATCCAAAAATGAGTTGGCTCTAGAAGTTGATGCAGCTTCTTTGGCAATTTTCTGATCCTTCCTTCAAGCCATAATCTGGCAGCAATGTGGCGCAATTAGTTCCTATGTGATGCACTTGAAATGTATCCCTTGGAAAGAAATCTCATGATCTCTCCTTTATCACATTTGACGAAGTTAAAAATTCCTATATATTACAGTTTATAAATAACATAAAATTAAATAATATAATGTAATATAATATAATAATATTAGAACATAAGTGTTGAGTGTCTACCCCTGAGAATGAACTCCTTGTAGTAAAAACAATACCATTCCTTCGCCAAACTCCCGTTGATTGGTCCTATTGGCTGTAGCTCCCCTTGGTCCCATTGCTCCTATTGTTGTTGCTTAGTGTAATACCCCGCATCATTATACCTTTTCCAAATTATTATTGATGTAAATTAATAATAATTCCCGCAATCGGATTTATTTAATATTAAGTTTAATGCATTTATTAGAGATTATAGATTTTAAAAGAAACTTATTTATTTGAGGATTTAATTGAATTCATTAAATTGGTTTTAAAGGATTCAAATATTTTAATTGAAAAGAGAGTGTAAGATGGGTCGAACTTGTGAAGAGAGTAGTAAAAGGGATTGGTGGAGAGTAATATTGATAGCATATGATCTATCACTTGCTAATTCCCCTTAATTTGTGAGACATTTGTTTGAGATGGACTTGACCTAGTGAGAATTTGAACCTAAAACCGAAACATTTTGCATCGGTTCTTGCCTTTCATGTGTGATTCGACTCTCCAATAGTGATTAATCTCTAGAACTTGCCCGGTTTCTTATCAAGGCAGCTCTAGACTCATTCATGCTAGGATGTGATAGAGGCATTCCTGGTGAGTTACATTTTGCCAAACGACTACCTTCATCTATGATTTACCCTTTGTGAACCCCCTTGAGCTTTGAGCCTTTTCATTTCAAATGAACCACATTACAAACCTTTGTTTCCCAAACACATTCTCCCAATCCCGAGCTTAGGCTAGTGGAGTTGTTCTCTCATGTTTGAGATGTAAGGAAAGCTTGTGGTTTTGCAAAGTGGTAGCAAATGCTAAGCATGGGGGGTTTTATCTTGGTGTTCATTGTGAAGTTGTTTTTTGGTATAAAAAAAATGATGAAAAAGAGAAAAGTGAAGTGACAAGGGGAAATAAAGGTAAAGGGGAGATACATAATCCAAAATCAATCACTAATGTCCCCCTATCTTCTAAGTTATATTCGAGGAGTGATTAAACCGCGTGATAAACTTGGTTGTGTGATTTGGAGTTTTGCAAGTGGAGTTTATTTTTAGCACGTTCTTGGTCCATGCGCAAGGGCTTGAGAGTGTGTTTTTAACTCCACTAGTTTTTTTTTAAAGCTCGTAGTGCACATTTTCAAATACTTATCCTACCTTCACCCAAATCTCATTACAACCCTTAAAGTACTCTTGATCTTGGCATTAGGTGGTGTCCTAGCGGTGGCGAGTTAGAATAAGGGCAAGCTTATGGTAGATAACGCTTTGGATCGAGTCTTAAGTGTTTCATGGATGTTACCCCAAACACATGAGGGCCGAGTGCACATTACAAAAGTGAGGGTCCATTGATTTCATTTGGTTCACATTTTGAGTGGAATTAGCGAATCGGTTGAATGCTTTCACGTCTCTTAACTTGTAAATTTGTTGACTTGGCTTCCTAGAGAGCTTGATGTGTGGACTTCATAGGCATTCTTGATTCGAACTCTTGACATTATTGCCTTTCGATCCTTTAGTTTTCTCTTGAAAGGGTGATCTCTCAACCCCATGTGGCTCTATGTGTTTCTTCCCTCACTTACTTGGTTTATTTGATTGATACTTGCTTGAGGACAAGCAATAGACAAGCATGGGGGAGTTTGATAGGCTAATTTCTAGGCCTCGTTTTGGTGTCCATTTGCTCCATTTTCACTCTCTAATTGCGCTATAATTATCCTTTTTGAGCTACTAACCCAAGCTTTGATAAGCTTTCACTTTGTCCCTTTCTGTGTTATTTTGCCTCTTTGCAGGTGATCTACACCAATTTGGAAGGAGAAGGGAAAATTAGGCTCAAGAGGGAGGCAAGGGAGGAGCACTGGAAGCATAGGGCCATTTTGGGGGAGGCGTTTTCACCCCAAAACAACCCCCAAACTTGCTGGAAAGCCAAAGAAGTGCAAGAGTCGACAGAAAACGGCCGTTTTGGCCCAAGGCAGCGGAAAATGGCCATTTCCGAGGAAAAACGAGCCGTTTTTCCCCTATTCTCTATGAGACGTTGATTTTTTCTCCTTTTCCTGATGGCTGACACGTGTTCTTCGGTATTTAAGGACGTTGACCTAAGGAAACGAGGGGAGAGCAGCTTTTTGGGGCAGAAAATTCAGCTCCTTTCTTTCTAGCTTTCCACACAACATTTTTAAGCATTCATAGTTTTTACTTTCTTTAGCAAGATCAAGACTTTTAGAGTAATTAGCATTAGTTTAGCTTGGATTAGTGAAGATTATCAACTTGGTTGTAAGATTCCTCATCCTTATCTCTCTTTTAGATTCATTTGTGTTCTAGTCTACTCTTTATGATCGGTTTGCTATTGAATGAAATGCTATTTTGTTTGATTAAATCAATGATTAGTGAGTAGCTTACTTATACTAGGATTGGGAATAGCCTCATTATATGTTGATCATGTTTGAATAACCCCAATCCCCCCTTGATTTTCGCTTTCCCCTTGATTTGAGCTTAGCATGACACACGTTCGATAAAATGCTTGATCATCATTTTGTCTTTTTTAGATACTTGTTAGCTATTGAAAGATAGTAATGAGTGTTGGATAACTAAGCTTGAACATAGGAATTGATTTCATGAAAATGAGCCCTAATCCTTTGAGACCTCTCTCTACCACCGCACGTAATGGGCTTTATTATGTAAATGATGCCTAGAAATAGGGTTGTTGGCATGGTCAAGTACTTCCTATTTCTTGAAAGAGGGTAGGGTAATTGTAGTAGTATTCTTCTTGGGTCGATAATCTAACGGGGGTGTTGTGTAATACCCCAAGGATTTGATGGTTGAGGATTTAGTTTAAATGGATTGATGGTTACTACTCATACCACCAAGGTGCATCTTCTTTTCAGGGAGCTCATTCCTTAGAAACTACACAGTTAAGCGTGCTTGGCTTGGAGTAGTATTTGGGATGGGTGACCTCCTAGGAAGTTTCTCAGGAGCATGTGAGTGAGGACAAAGCATGCTGGAAAGACTTGTGGTGGTTTGTGGGGTCAGTCCTCAACTAGGAAAGCGGATCATGGTGGGGGTGTTACAAATGGTATCAGAGCGACCCTATGACCGCGTGCTGAGCCTGTGGGCCAGGAGTGCCCGGTCAGCCGCTTAGCAGAGGTAGATTCTAGGGCTCGATGTGTGCTCGTGTGCAACGAGGACGTTGCATTCTTTGAGTGGGGGTGAGTGTAATACCCCAAGGATTTGATGGTTGAGGATTTAACTTAAATGGATTGATGGGTACTACCCATACCACCAAGGTACATCTTCTTTTCAGGGAGCTCATTCCTTAGAAACCCCACAGTTAAGCGTGCTGGCTTGTAGTAGTATTTGGGATGGGTGACCTCCTGAGAAGTTTCTCAGGAGCATGCGAGTGAGGACAAAGCATGTTGGAAAGACTTGTGGTGGTTTGTGGGGTTAGTCCTCAACTAGGAAAGCGAATCTTGGTGGCACCAGCCGACCCATGTGAGGGGTCGGGGTGTTACATGTTGGGTATTATTTAGCATGGTTGGCATACTTGGCGGCGATTTCCCGTCCTAGTACTTATCTCATTTGGTTCAATTTCCATTTCTATCATTAGTTAATTACTTGTTAGTGCTAGTTTGCCTTAGGTCATTATTCGCCTTTTTAATCAATTCCTAATCGGTTTAGATCGTTTAATCATTATATAACCTAGTGCCTAGCATAGAGTCCCTGTGGATTGATATTATTACTGCTTTGATACTCTCGTGCGCTTGCGGGGCTATCAAGTATTGGGTTATGTGAGGTTCTAGGCCTAATTGGACTAGAAGTTGGGTTTCTAGTGGACTACTTCTAATTAGTAATCAAGCTAGGTTTAAAGTTAGGGTTAAAAACCCAACTCATCTCACCCTCACCCCAATATAACGTCGTTTTCATTCCACGCCTCCCCCTCTTTCTCTCATGTCATTCTCTCTCTCCCCACGCCTCTCTTCCTCTCTATCACAACATTCTCTCTCTAGCTCTCTCCAGTTTTCTCTCTTGCTCTTTTGCCTTGTAATTCAATTCGCAAACGGTTTTTTGGCGATTTTATTGAAAGGGAATTAAGAATCATTTTTGGATACTTTTGAGAATTTCCTAACTAGTTCTTGATGTTAGGAATATTAGCAAGAGGGTAGGAATAAAACCGCAAAGCACACATGAGAATTTTAACGTGAAAAACCCAACTAGGTAAAAAACCACTAATCGCTCTACTAAATTTCTTTAGTCATTCACCTTAACCACTCCGTACACTTTGAATGCTCAAGATCGTTTCTTTTTCTCTCCCTCCAGATTTTCTAGAGTCTAACACACCTTTTATAGAACCAAAACATCCCATAACCCGACTAGGATTAGGAAGCTGTATCCTTTCCAAACTCTAACTAGGAATCCTAAACCTTCACAACTAAGTAACTTTCTTAATTGTGTTATAATAATATCCTAATTACAATCTTTACCAATATAGAATATTATCTAAACTAGGATTTTAATTAAAATAGAAAACAAATCAATCTCCCAAAACTTGCCAAATTGTCGCTTCGCGAACCTACCTAGGCTGCACGGGCGGAGCTTCACACGCAGCTCATGCTGCTCGCGACATGGGAGCCCGCTCGGGAGGAGATCCCGTCCGTCCGGGTGGGCCTGCTCCTCGCCCGATTGCTCTCCCTTGCAACCTTCAAGCTTCGTTCTTCGATCCTTATTCGAT
>BSSO01007740.1:0-10731 GCA_030267885.1 Mesembryanthemum crystallinum | reverse complement strand
TTAATACAAGATACACTCTAAATGTTGAAGAGTTATGAACGATGATAAATGGACAAATCAATAGTTTGCTTCAATGTTTAATTTAAAAGTTTAAAAAAAATAAGCAGACTAATATAACTTAGAATTTAGTAATGTATTACAAACCGTGCAGCGCATGAGCATAAACCTAGTATTTATTAATTTTGCACTAATTTAGAAGAAATATTTTCAACTAAAGTACTAGGAGTTAAGAACATGCGTAATGTTAGGGTTTTGAAAAACCAATATCCATTCCCAAACAAGGTAACATAGTGTTTGAATTCAGGTTTTGTTCATTAGAGATATGAATAGAAAGTGAATGAATAACATAATATGTGGAAAAAAAAAGTTACATAATTAAACTAAACTGAAAATATTACGAAAATTACGAAATAAAATTGGACATTTGAGAAAAAAAGATGCATTACTTGTAGTTTTAATGGCTCATCAATGAAGGTAAACGACATGAAATGTTGTATCTTCCCCCTTATTACAGATTATTATACTCACTATAGCTGTAGTCTTAGCCCAAATTAGTTGGGGAAGGCATTGTGGAGATTTCCCTTTAACTCGCAGCTTGATTGAACTTGAAATGAAATATCACCATCAACAACAAAACAACAGTAGCTAGCTATTAGAAAGTACAATTATTCTTCTATGAGACCGGTCTTATACATGAGACCTGACATTTGAAAAGGAAAATACAATTATTCTAGTGGTTAAGAACCACTAGTCACTAGAGATTATTTCATTGTGTCCTCGTGATATTCTTATTAGAACCGATAATTTTGGACCAGCTAATAATTTCCCCGGAGATAGCTAAAGGGCACTACGTACAGAGTATTTAGGAGGAAGAGCGACGAGCAAGCTGATTGGCGAACGCCATTCCATCAGGCATCGTGACAGTGTGGAATTTAAGCCCACTCAGGTCAGGTGCAACCTTACCTCCTGACTGAAAAATCAGGTCGATCAGCGCCCCGCTTGCTGCGACAAAGAGAAGTCCAGCCACACTGCCTGCCACGAACCCGGCCAGCGCCACCACAAACACCCCCAACTCCATTTCCACCAAAGCTGTTGTCACTGCCCCTTCCACCGCCAGCTGCACTGCGAAGGCACCAATCTCTGAGATTGTCGATAAGCTGTTTCTTAGGATCGCTTCAAGCTTGTGCTCGGCTGTGAATATGTCCCACACCATTATGCCAGCAGTCGCCACCAGTACAGCCACTCCAAATGCAGTACTCGCCAACTCTAATTTCGGAATCTCTGCTCGTCCAGATTCTCGGATGATACTATTATACACCTGGTTCATTTACAAATTACATAATTAAATTTCATTAACATCTTTAATTAAAGTAAATTCTATAGACTAGTGTAATCTACATCCAATAGATATCTAAGGGTTCTACATAATAATTACTTAATTTTACTTGCTAATTACCTCAAGCTTTTCTGCCTCTTCCAAAGTCTCAAACTCAACCTTGTATCCAAGCTCGTTCTTATGCCTGTAACATCACCAACAATGGAGGTATTCAGAGTTACTATGCTAATTGTTCTCGTGGCCATTACATCTGGTTTAATTTATCCATTCGTTTCACAATATATGGCTTTTACTCTTTTCAGTATACTTATACTATTTATTAGAGAATTATTAGTTTCGTTCATAATACATAAAAGATAATATAACCATGTTCATCTTTAGAAGTACTTTCACGAGGTTATATGCTTTTTTTGATAATTTAATATTGTAGGAAAAAAAAACATA
Organism: Mesembryanthemum crystallinum; assembly: GCA_030267885.1. NCBI lineage: Eukaryota > Viridiplantae > Streptophyta > Magnoliopsida > Caryophyllales > Aizoaceae > Mesembryanthemum > Mesembryanthemum crystallinum. The sequence goes on along the minus strand of BSSO01007740.1, from coordinate 8,951 downwards.
TGCTTTTTTGATAATTTAATATTGTAGAAAAAATAATCATATGCCCTATATAGTGAAACTGGATGAATTTTTGGTTGTAATGTACCTCTCAACAAGATCGGGGAACTTGATCCCTTCTTGCTTGAGCACCATGGAATAAGCCTTTGAGATTGCCCTGGCCGAGCCACTGCGACACTTGCTGCTGTACTCCCACATACACTCCTTGTACTTGGTGACATCCGTAGCCAAACGTCGAACATTAGTGAGATTCTTAGTGTCAAGTTCAGCGAGGTTCTTGACAAGGGAGTCGTAGTGGATCTTGAGCTTGCTGATGCAGCTGACTCGCAAAGAGCAGTTCCGAATAATCTGCATGCTCATGTTCATACCGTATGTGATGTAGTGCAGGATATCGTGTGCAATGCTTGCCTTATCCGGGTTCCCTTCTAGTTGATACTTGTTATTTAGATCGCTGCTTTCATCCAGTAGGCTCATGGCATTGTCGTAAGCATCATTGACAGATTTGAGGTATTTGACTCGTTCGTTCTGCGACTTTATTACAGTTGACATGAGTGGCTCTTCGTTGTTCCTCAGCAGCGTAGCGAGCTTGCGCAATTGGGCATGGTCCGTCAGCATCACAAGATCGCCTGCTTCATCTTTGACCTCCATTGTGAAAGCTTAGCTTCTGGGTAGGTATATGCTAATTTCAAGCTACACAAAATGAGGAGACACCAAATCTAATTAAAATAAAAGAAATTAAACACAAGAAATCCAACTATGTAGTAATGATTAGAATAGGAATTGATCATTACAGAGGTTAAAAAAAATTAAAAAAAAAAAAAATAGGAATTAATGAAAACTCAAGGAATTAAGAGAGATAGAGAGAAGGAAGAAGATTGCTTCTTACAATCTAACTTTCAGGATCTGAAAAAGGCTAGTGATAACCACCTCAATGTTGCGGTTACATGGAGCAAAGGACTTGGCTATTTATATTAGTTGGAAGAGACTCCAACAAACACTGCCTGCTCTTTCCCTTAATTTATTTGTTTTTTGAAGAATTAGTTGCACATAATCCAAACTTTACTAGATCAAGTTAAAAGAAAATAATATGTCAAGTGTAAATTGGAATATTGTGCGCAATTTTAAAATTTTGGATTGTTTTGTGCAACTCAAGTAAAGTTTGGATTATATTGGCATCACTACTAGAACTTTGTTCATTTTCCACAAAATTTTACGATAGGGATAATCCCGTCGCAAATGTTATACAGTCTACACACATGAAAGATTAATTCAGAATAATAATATAATATTAACTAATTGCAGAGTCTTGGGTACACTTGTCTAGCAATTAGACGACTAAATTCAGGGTTGATTTTTAGCACTCCAGGGGTGATTTTTCCTTTATCTACAACTTAGGAGTATTTTTATAAAGATTTTTTTTATACTTAAAAGAAATTTATTAATTATAAGAAAACTAGCCTGTAAGGCTGAATCATAATGTGAGACACTCCCCACCTTTTAGGAACGGTTGAAGTGATAACATTTAATCATGTGCAATAGGACTAGCAAGTACACCTCAAACAATGCAGTGACAGTTAGAGTATTAACTTCCTACGCCATACGCCCACTCCAACACCCAAAAAAAAAAAAAAAAAGAATTTGACAACAAAGATACTCACTCTAATTTTCCACAGTACTAACTACATACCCTGCCCCAAGTGCACAAAGTGTTAATGCCAATAACCCCTGTACAACAAATATAATTAGAAAGAAGACAAACTTTTGATAGTTGTCCCCAACTCCCAAGTACACCACCTCATTACACACAGAAATTCCATCAAGGATCAATCAGGTTGTAATCTACCATAATTAGGAAACAAGAGACGTGATCCAGGCCATAAGCAATACACACCAGCAGCCTAACTAACAAACACTTCTGACTGACGAAACAACGTACACAACGCTATACAGGCGAGCCTTCATTCAAGAGTACTTTTATAAAGTTAGCCACAAGGTGTAAACAAATCATCCCTAAATTGTTAAAATTGCACATAAATTGAGCCGTCTAATGATTATATGGTTGAACAAGAGTATTGATTCTAACTAATAACAAATTCTTATGCAACAGCATATCACCAACAAATGTACCAGTATAAATATAAATTCCGACTTTCCTCTTTCTCACTTCTCAAACATACAGTAAAAAACAATTCAATCGACTTCACTTTGCAAAGTCAAGTAGAGCATTTTCTACCTATTATAAATTTTATACACCTTTATTCACACTACAAGAATTCTATCCATTTGTGACATAATTTTACAGCGGGGCCTAAATTCCGTTGCAAATGTGAAATTTTATTCACCCTTCTACACATTTACTATAGTGTTTTGCCATTTTTCCCGTTGTGCGTTTATCAATTTAATTATGCCTTAAAATGAAATTTTACAACTACGACAACACCGTTCTATGACGGAATTTTCCATTCGTTATCCCGTCATAAAAGGGTGTCGTCGTAGTTGTAAAATTTCTTAAATAATTGATAAAAGCACGATAGACAAAATGACAAAACACCATCGTAAATGTGTAGCATTTATGAAGGGATTTTAACCCGTTGTAAAATTTTGTCGTAAATAGTCGAATCTCTAGTAATGGATCAATAAATCTCCAAACATAGTTTTGGTCCAAGAGGGCTGCTTGGATACCCGCCCTTGGACCAACATACAACTGTCTCTATTGCCAGGTCTAATTCAAACATTTCATACCCTAATCCTTCTAAACCTCATTTAGTTAGTTTTACTAGAATCCATTAGATACTAGTACAAGATTAATGTCCTAATTAAATATCTATAATCCTTTTAGGAATAATACACAAAGTAGGAAACCAGCAGAAGTAACTAACATAGCTCAGTAAACTCGAATAATCTTGTGCAAGATTTTGTTATTATGCACAGACTGCCAACACCATGCACATGTTAAATTTTTTCAATATTTGGGCCCATTGGAGAGTGTACATAACATGTAGGAGGTTACAACCCAAAACCAATTGGTAATGGGTGGAGTAACTCCTCTAGTTATAAACAACTCAAGGCATTCTCATTTTATCAATGTGGGACATCCCACTTAACACCCCACCGCACGCAAATACTCATCTTGGGATGAACCGTGGACACATCGAAGCCTACACAGACTATCACACGTGTATGGGCTCAATTGGGGCACCCCGCCGCACATAAATGCCACTTTTGGGCTTCACAACATGTGCGCCAACAGGGGTCATGGAAACAGGATTGAAACATGCTCTGATACCATGTTATAAATTTCTACATGGTATCAGAGCAGTTACGTTCCTGTTAGCCTAACAACTCAAGCTTCCGCTAAGCCGCCGGATGGTAGCCTTAAACCATCCGGCGGACCGCTAAATTTATTCTTTCTACATTTTTTTCCCTTTAAAATCTTCATTACCTTCATGATTCAACACAGTGAAATCACCTGTCATTGCTCCCTGCTCGTGTGGCATATCGCACTAGTTTTCTACCTCCCAATGTAACTATTACACATATTTGACACATTTTGCCAAAATTGAGTTTGGCCATGACAGCTTTTTCATACTCATCAATTAACATCATTCAACTATGGGATCATTGTCCTCTTCGTTTCTTTATTGTCCCTCCATATCCTCCTAAATTATTCTTGATTAATTACCAAATACCCTTCTATCTCTTCTAATTTCAGATTCACTCTTTTTTAATCAGATTCTCATTATTCACTGTCAAATTCCTTTTGTGTAAATATCTCTTATGTTCATATCTCCTTACTCTCTCCAATCTCTTTTCCAATCTAGTAGCCTATTATTTCTTTGGCAGTTGAAGGCTCGGTTCTTTAAATAGTTTAGTATCTCTTGAGTTGTGCCTCCCACATCTTCTCTCTTGGGAATTGAGAGTTCAATTGTTGCTCATCTAATCAAATACAAGTCGTGCTTCCCTTTCAAATGCCTACACATTTATACTCATTCTTTCTCTTAGTATAATGATATGGGTTCCTCTGTTTCTATAAACCGTTGAGTCATTGTATGCTCATCTCTCTCCCTAATTCGTTGCATCTTTCCTCTTTCCAAAACCTAGTTATTGGGTGAATTATATTTTTGGAGTCAATTTATATGCTTCAAGCATTTTGAGGCCAATACAGTTTGAGTATCTACTATATATGGTTACGGAGGCGTGGTAGACGAATATCTCCTTCATGGTCAATCACATCGTTCGATGATCAACCGCTGTGATTGCGGGGGCGTATTGGAGAATATTAATATGTTAGGAAATAATATATGTTGAAAATATTTTAGATATTAGAATATTGTGATGTTATTTTGATATCTGAATTATTCTAGAATAATATTCTCAAGATTACGTTTATAAGAATATTGTAGATTGTATTGAACCATATAAAAGGGTCTCCCCTATGTTATCAATAACAAGTTACAATATTATTCTACATTCTAAATTTCTACAGCACAGACTGCCAACACCATGCACATACATGATTGTGTGTATTTATATATGGACACATGTGCTGTAGAGCTCATACAAAGTCATGCATTATACAAATTACAATGGGATACATACATGTGTACACTGTGGATTATACAAGGTCTTTTTTTTTTTTTTTTTTTTTGTTACAGTACTAGAATTTAGATTATCAACGACAACACATTCATTACAGTAGTAAAAACCTGTTGTAATTGTTCTTTTGCGACGGGAAATATCGCCGTAATTGATTGTCTTTCACGGAAAAAAAAATACCTTAAAAACCGTCGTAAATTAAAATTACAACGAAACTCTTATAGAACAATATGACGACGAAAAATCCCGTCATAGTTAAACTTTTGCAACGCAAAGAGACATTTTCTTGTGGTGATCATTTTATTATTTCATTTGCTAAAGACATGCATGTAAATATAAGTATATAACACCCTTCTTATCGCATTTCATTCCTTAAATTTTGGGACCTTATTTACATGTTAGGTTTGGTAGGCCTTTAACATATATGCCATATGGATGCTAGCTATTGATGCCAAAATTATTGTAGTTCATAGTTAGCTTGAAGCATGTAGCCGGGTCTAATTAAGATTCTATGTTAATCTTTTCCTTTTCCTTTTCCTTTATTTTTGTTATTGTTGTTTTATTTTTGTCTTTTAGCTAGTGAAGAAGAAAGTCAATTCATACGAATTATAAAATTAGAACAGATTGCCAAGCAAGACTACTATATACTGTATGTTTTAGATTTAATGATTTTTCTTTATCCATCCAGCTAACCACACTAGGGAAATTTTCAAAGAGTTTTGAGGATACGGTGCATATCGCTAGCTTGATCGTGGGCATTTTCTTTATATTACTAAAACAACTTTGCAATTTTTTTTAGCATTATCTAATTTTGATAAATAATACGAGTACTATTTAAGAGAAAATAAATAAATAGGGCGTTAATATTATATATATATATTAGAAGTATTTTTTTGGCTACACGTACATCAAAGAAATGCTTACAAGTGTACATACACTGTACATATCAATTAATTCAACACCACAACAGCATGTGTATGTGCATGTGCATGGATTGTTAATAATCTCGTACACATGTAACGAGGCCGAACAAATTATTAGTGCATTATTGAAGAAGTTAACACTAATTATAATGTACACGTTACTTACAATTCTACTTGTCAAGTTATGCTTGGATGCTTTGTTTATGAAATTAAACTAATTAAATTAACGATGCTGGAGCAATAATGGTAGGATATGGTGCATACTAGGCTGATTTTGTGGTAGTTTTTAATACTTTATCCTTTTGTATATTTTGTGGGAAAATACACACAGTTTCTTAGATGATAACAATTTATTGTTATGTGTTTTCATAACAAGTTCCTAGTTTTATCTTTTTGTTATGTTTTGTTTATATGGATAAATGAATCGAATCAAATCAAAATAAAGTGTAAATTAACGAGTAGAAGTTCAGCTAATAGTGTTTTCTTAATTAGGATACTTTGTTCATTCATTATTCGCAACCTATGCTTAAGTAATAACCTTAATAAAAAAAAAACAAAAAAGAAAACTACTTTGTTCTTAAACGTGTCCCAATCACTTCTATACACCGTAACCCCTCATAATTTCTTAATATTTTTTTTTTTTAATTTCTTTATCCTAAAAAGAAAGTCAAGCCAGATCTTGCCAAGCAAGAATACAATATACAATAGACCTCAGATTCCATGCAGGCATGTTTATGAGATAGACTAGGATGCTTAGATAATTATAAAGAGTTGGGTAGGATTTGTTGCATCTCAAGGTGGATTATGGCTACTTTTTAATACTCTTAAGTAGTATTACTGAAACAATAATAATGTAAACGTGTTCATTATATTGTATAATTTTTTTTTTTNATATATATATATATATATATATATATATATATATCGTGCTCTTGCATGCATAACAAGGCGACGAAATCCCATATAAAAAAGTTTTCAACATGCATCATGCATCTTTAAATCAGTGACTGACAAGTTCCATTTGATAATTAAATTAGGATCTATCAGTGACTTGATAGAATTTGACAATCTTACATAAGAAAATTCATTTAAAAATTCTCTGTTCAAATAATACTACTACCCTATAATCAACCTCGTGATGCTCCAAATAAATCCTCGTAATATTTTATTTATGGGTTTATGCCAAAATCAAATTATTGGCAATTAATGAAAGCATGAAAATTATCCACGTTAATTAAAAAGTACCCCATAATCAACCTCGTGATTCCCAAAATCCTCCCCACTCCTTAAACATACACTTAAATATTTCCATAAACATGTATGGTGTTTGAGTTCATTTTGTTGTAAGCAAGCTGTTGTTAGGGAATCAACTCTCTCCGTAAACAAAACAAACAACACAACACAATACAATAAATGAACAATTTCATAAGATTTTTTATTTGGTAGGTTTTAATCACACCATCATGAAGCTCCATCGATCTGGATGCTACTAATCCATTTGACCTTCATTTTTTTGTTCACTTACCATGTTAATGTGACCATACTCATCATCTTGGCATAATATATCAAACAAATCTTGTTCTCGAAAAATGTGAGACACGGTCGAATGCAATACCTAACTCTTTTGGTCTTCCAACTCTCATCCTGACTAGACAAAAACACCTTGTCATCACCATACCATTGACCACATTAGAGATCAAATCGCTCGCATCATCAATAATTTCCTTGCTCATCTTCTCTTGTAGCTACTACTTGAAACTGTTCAAATCATCACTCATCTTTGGGCAATGACTCTGGATGACCATTCTCACCACAGAGTAACACTCCATAATACTAAAGTCTCTCTAGCGCGGCTTCGATCTATTTCTTGAGCCACCTCCCTTCCTTTATCGGTTCCACCCTCTTTTGGACCCCTCAACAACATGTACCTGATCATATCGTGGAGAAACACCATCAAGTTGGATCATCATTTGTTTGTTCTCCTTTAAAACTGTCATTGCTTCATCCAAGTGATCTAAGTTTTCCATACAATTAGTGTTTGGACAATAGGCATGTAGGACTTTGATTGTGAAACCAACAACATCAGGCCTCATCTTGATCAGATATCTTATCATCAGCATTTCTTAGCTGACACACTAGCTATGTGAAACTGTTGATGCGATCATATGCAATATTATTTCTTACTCCATCCTCAACTGGTACAATAACTCATATCTCAAACACAATTTGTTAATTAGTGATTTAAAGATATAAACGCTCTAAAATATATTCAACCATAACTTTGGATCTTTATCAGTCAAGTAGCTACACTTGATCCCCAGAGAAATAAACCGACTTAATTGTGCTGACCGCCTTCTTCTTTTTTGATGTCCATTGAGCATCAATGATTCCACTATACCTTCCTCCTCTAAAGCCTCATCTAAACACTGATATCACAATTAGGAAAATTTATGGTATTATCACAACCAAAACAGCGATAATAAACAGAGAAATAATTATATTGTAAGAAATTAAATCAATACAAAATCAATTTTACTTGGAAAACCCCTCTCAACAGTAGGGGAAAAATCATAATGCGGATCTTCACACACTAAAAACAAATCTATTATCAATATTCAAGTGTACAACAGGAACCAACAAAAATTTGAATGGCAAGTAAATATACATCGAGGGTTTAGTACAATTTGATACCCACAATCAATTAAGTACTCCAACAACCTGAAGGTACGAACTCAAATATCTTTTGAAGATGAACCTAAGAATTTTGATTAGCTTCGCTTGAACTACTGTTTGACTCACAACTGCTAGATTCAAGGAACACCTCAGTTGTTGTTCTAGCATTCCTCCACAACAGCTTCCTTCACCTCATCTAAAGGTCAGAGGCTCAAAGCCTTTGTAAAATCAACTCGTTAAAGTGTTAATTGAGTAAAACATGTAACACGGCACCCCCACACTAATGGCCAATGAACAATTACAAGCCAAAAATAAATCCAAATCAAACTAGTAACACCCTACACTAATGCACTTCACAGCTTTCACTTTTCTTTTCTTCTTTTTTTCAATTGTTTTTACTTTACTTAGCAACAAAACCAAAATAAAACCAACTCAACTAATTCAAGTAGTTTGGGATTTTGGGAGATATCCCAATGTAAGCTGAGCTTTCAGAAGAACTTGGTAACAAAAGATATCTTTAGTGTCGAACTATGGGCAGTCCATGAAGGCTTGAAGATTGTTAGGACAGAGGATGGGAAAAATCCATATCCATGCAGATGTTGAGTTTGTCCAACCCAATTTATGTTTGGTTTTAATTATTACTCCAATCGTCCCAAAATAAAATTAACCTTTTCCTTTTTGGTCCGTCTCATAATAAACTTAAGATTTCTTTTTTTGGCTACTCCTTTGTGGAAATGGGAATAAAATAGGAAAAATTCATTT
>BSSO01007739.1:0-10732 GCA_030267885.1 Mesembryanthemum crystallinum | reverse complement strand
GAGGATTTAAATACAACTTCGGCCCCCTTCTTCTATCTTCATCCTCTCCTTTTTCAGCTTATCTTCTTTTTCTTCATCTATCCCATTGCTGCCTAACCACTCAACTTAGGGGGTGGTTCAAAAGTCCGACCCCTAATTCCTCCACCTGTACAACCACCACAAAGAAATAATAGATTAAAGGAAAATTTATTGGGAATAATCCAACCTTTCAACCATTTGTAGAAAATAATCCGACCTTTTATATTTGTATAAAATAATTCCACCTTTCACTTATGTTGCACAAAATGGTCCTAGGCTAACTCCGTTAACATTTCCGCTTGAAAATGGTGACGTGCCATTAACTTATGCTATTTTGTGATTTTTTTTTTATTTTTTTTTTCCAACGATTTTATTTTCTTCCATCCTATTCTATTTTTCCAAAACTGTTAATTCCCAGTTTTATTTTTCATCAAAATAAAATAGTTGGAAAAAAAATCACAGAAAATTGCAAAATAGCACAAGTCAACGCCACGTCAACATTTTTAAACGGAAATGTTAAGGTAGTCAGCCTGGGACCATTTCGTGCAACAAAGGTGAAAGATGGGATTATTACATGCAAATATGAAAGGTCAGATTATTTTCTACAATTAGGTGAAAGGTTGGATTATTCCCAATAAATTTTCCTAGATTAAATGATCTAGAAAGACATGAAATTGTGCAATACATACTCCAAAACAATGACAAAGTTGGGAGTAAAATGAGAGGCATCATTAATGGGTTGGCAGATAAGTATAGCAAGACAAGGCAGATAATCAGTAGACTGTGGAACAACACAAAGAAGTAGATGGAAACTCAAAGTGTGATAAATGTGAAGAGAAAATACAAAGGGAGGAAGGGAAAACAGTTTGATCTTAGTGCATTGAGATCAATTCCATACCACAAACGCACAAACATAAGAAGCCTAGCAAAGGCTTTGAACAAGAGTAGAGCAACAGTGGGAAGATTGATCAAGAAGGGTTTGATCAGAAGCCATAGTAACGCAATAAAGCCATATCTCACATAAGCAAACACGAAGAAAAGGTTAGAATTTTTGCTTTCAAAACTCCATTTTGATCAAAATCATGAAAATCCAACATTTCAGGACTGTTTTGACTTTATTCACATTGATGAGAAATGGTTTAATACTCCCTCCGTCCCATAAATTTCTTTATGTTTGACATTTTGAGGTTAAAGATAAAAAAAACACTGATCATTAATTGGTAAAAATATATAAAGATTTACAATGTAAAATTACTTACATTAGATTCATGTTAACTAATATTTTTATAATATCATCATTTTATAGCTTTTACTTTTATAAAATTACAAATATTCATGGTCAAAGTGTCATATTGGATACCGCAAAAAGTCCAACGTAAAGAACTTTATGTGACAGAGGGAGTATGTCAAAAGTGGATCAGAAGTACTATTTGGATCCCGAGGAACCAAAACCATTAAGAAAGTGCAAGCACAAAATCCTTTAGTGTTTTGATGTATTTGGGACATGTTTTGGTGATTATTAATACTACTTACCTTTCACCAAAAACAAAAGAAAGTGCAAGCACAAAAATTTTATTGCAAATGTCATGTTTTTATCTGCAATTGCCAGACCTAGATTTGGGGATAACGGGGAGTGTATATTTGATGGAAATAGACATATTTCCATTTATTTTTGTAGAAGCTGATAAGAGGAACTTTAAGAATCGAGCTGCAGGAACTTTGGAGACCAAACCCATAGTGTCATTTACCAAACAAGTCATCAAGGGCACACTGATGCAGAAGCTACTGCCATCCATTAAGGAAAGATGGACAGAAAGACCAAACAACAAAATCCAGGTACAATAAGACAATGCAAGGTCCCATATCTCAACATATGATCCAAAATTCAATACTGTAGCAACAGAAGGAGGGTGGGACATTCAATTATGCAACCAACCAGCAAATTCACTAGATTTGAATGTTCTATACTTAGGGTTTTTTTTAATGCAATTCAATCACTTCCGCATGAATCAACCCCAACAACTTTTGCTCAATTAGTTGATGTTGTTAAGTAAGCATTTCATCAATTAGAGGATCAAACATTGAATAAATTGTGGTTGAATTACTAGTACTATATGAATGAGGTGATAAAAACCAAAGGCAACAACATCTACAAAATTCACCTTGTGGGGAAAGATCAGTTAATCAGACAGGGCATACTTCTACTTGTTGTAGTGGAACCTGATTTAGATGCAGTGAATGAAGCAAGGCTTTGCTTGTCAGTGGGTGAAGTTATTGTGACATAATTTACTCAACAAGATGACGATGAGTTAATGGGAACAAATACTCGATTCAACACTGAAGATGAGGCTCATCTTCAAGGCTGAATTGGTCATCTTCAGTGTTGAATTGGATACAACAAAGAAGCAAATTCTAAGAATTTTTAGAATAGAAGTGCAACAAGCTTGATTCACAATCTCCCCAAAATTTTCCTTATCGGCCCACATATCACAGAATTTAAAGGGTAAGTTCCTACCCTTGCAATCATTATTAAGAGTAACCAGAGCATGACAATGATCTGAAATTTCTTTAGTTGAAAAGTTTGCATAAGAGTCAGTAAATTGAGTGATCCATGCCATTCACCAGAACCCTATCAAGCTTTGACCATATCCTATCAAGACCATGATGCTTATTGCTTTAGGTTTGATTACAGCCTTCCCATTGCAAATCTTGAAGTTGACAAATATCAACACAATTTTTGAAATCTCTAATATCACCATAAGTAACTGGATTGCCCCTAATTCTTTTAGAGGGAGAAAGAACACAGTTGAACGCTCCCAAGATAATCCAAGGTAAGCTCATAATATAATAAATAGCAGTAAGAGAATCCTACAGCTCATTTCTATAATTCTTATCATTGTAAGCATAAATGAAAGAAACATATAAGACCTGTCTGGTAGCAATAATGATCACCTTGCAGTGAGTATGCTAAGCAAAAGCTTCCTCTACAGCCACTTCATACACATCTTTGCTCCACATGATCGATGTTCTCCCACCCGGATGATGTTGATGGTTCACAAAACAACCCCAATCTCTACAATTTCTGTTGTAGCTATCTACAAATTTTTCAGCCTTGATATTTGTCTCTAAAAGAGCACCGATATCCAACTTATTCCTCTTACAATAGAGAGCAACCTCTCTTTGTTTATTAGGCCTCTTATATTACAGGAGAACATTCTATCAATATTCATCAGGAAAAGGATAGGAATCTGTTGCACTTGTACATTCACATCCAACAATTCTGTTTCATCCTCAACCAGAACCTCAAAAGCATTTGACGTGGAAGCTTTATCCACATTCTAAGTTGTTGAATCTTCTTGGAGATTTTATTAACCTTAGTCCATCCTTCTCCATCTGTTGTCTTTTTCTTTCCAGTAGCCTTACATGCCACTGTATTTTTATATTGAGTTGTAATGGCCACAATTGAAGGTGGATCATTCTGAGCTGCAGGAGCTGTGGTAGATTTGGGTTGCCAAATCTTTTTTGGTTGCTTCTTCCTACACTCCTATTCATCATGGCCTAAAGCCTTACAATAGCTACATTTTGAAGGCTTCCATTCATAAATGACTGCTTAAGAGATGAGTCTCCCCTATATATTCTGAAATTCAACCTCCTTAGGATAGGTAGCATCAATAGGACCTCAACAAGTGCCCTGAAATAGTTGATACCAGTCTTCAATCGACACAAAAAAAAAATACTTTTGTGTCTAAATTGCCACAAACAAAGATATTTTTGTGGCTAATTTGGCACAAAAAATATACTTTCGTGGCTAATTTACCACAAAAAAGATACTTTCGTGGCCTTTGTTGAAAATTTGTCACATATTTTTTGTTTGGAAATGCACTTCAAAGAAAAACATCCATATTTAATCACAAAAGTAAATTTAGTTTAATTGTTTATGTGCTTGTATGAATTATATAAGGTCACAAGTTCGAAACTCTCTATTGAATCTTTTAATTTTTTCCCTCTTCTATTATTCCTCTCTAATTAGCCACTACTAAAAGTATGGCCAATAAATTTACTTGCCACGTGAACAATCGTGGCTAATTGGAAATTTCCACATGAACTATCATGGCTAATTGATAAAATGCCACGTGCTATTCGTGGCTAGAATTTGATTTTCCACTAGTTCAAGTGTGGCTATTTTTCTAATTATAACCACTACAACATTATTTACATGGCCAACCATTTTGCCATGGCCTTATACGCCACGATAGGTTACGGAATAAATTTCCATGCCGAAGTACTTTTGCCACGAAAATTTCAAGTGTTAGCCACAAATATTTTAGTGGCGCAAGTGATCATTTGTTGTAGTGATAAATCAACATCTTCACTCCATAGTCTAACAATTAAGGGTTTATTGTCAAAATGGAACACACCAGTCTTCTAAACATCATATCGACCAACAATTGATTCAAAATAAACCAATGTCATCCTATTATTCATCATAACAACCTTATCCACACCAAATTGTTTGCAGATTCTCCTGATATATCCATTCATACTCTGAAATGGGAGTTTATCTCACAGTACAAAACATATCACAAAACAATTCAGATAATCAACCTCCAATTAAATGATTGAATCTATTTAAATAAACTTCTTTCTGTTAACCTAAGCCGGGGGCATAAATTACAGTTTAAATCCAGCAGAACTAAGTTTAGATACATCAAAACTATCCCAGTGAAATATTGTTTTACCTTGATTAAGCTCTACTTCTTCCGCTTCACCTTCATCCGCCCAAGATGGTGCAGATGAAGGAGATACACCTTGTAGAGCAAATTTTAGTTTCTCCTGAACTGAAGGATGTACAGAACTCACTGACGGGGTTAATACCTTCTTCAATAAGCTCTTAGTATCCGCCAATTGTTCAACACTAATGGATTCAAGTTTAACATTCAAATCTCTCGCTACATTCGTTGGGTAAAGGGTTACTCCAGTAGCCACTCTTCCTGATTGAGTAATTGTAGAACCCAATTGATTTTCCTGAGAATTCTTAGGTTGTTGTTGCTTCTTCGGTCGACCTCGATTGCACTTTGCCATGGCGACGACGCATTCTAGCAAGTTGCTATCCTACGCCGAGAGAGCAAGCGAAATCGGATATTAATTTTTGCATAGAACAAATTATAATTTGTACATGTATGGCTTATCATAATATATGATAACTCAATTTTCTTATCAAACATATTCAAAAGGGGTATTTATTTTGTAAACAGTACTACCCTTTAAAGTTTGTTTATTTTGGATAGGTTCAGAATAACCATTATTCAAAAATAATCTAATTACATGCCACTTTTCTCGAAATGACATATATTATTCACTCAAAATGGTTGCTAACCTATTTTATTTACGGAGATATAAGGGATTTTGATAAGCCATGTCTTATCAAGTGGTGCCCCTGATGCTCCATTTTTTCAACTTGGATTGATAGCCGCAACCTGTATAATGATATCCCCCCCCCCCTAAATTATGTCGTCATTTTACAATTACTCTTCAAATCGTTTGGCATCTCATTTTTCGCTCTCGCATCTATCACTCATCTTGAGAGTGTTGGTGCTCGATAGCTGGTTGGGATTTTTCAAACCTGCCAAGATGCTTATCATCACAATGTAATTCGTGTAGGAAATTCGTACTTCATCGTCGCTATGTCTCTTTCTTTGGCTAGCTAAAAGTTCAAGATTTTACTTTTGGATCGGATATTTCTTCCCATATTCTTCGAGAGAACCCTCTAAAGAACATCATTCCTTTCTTCAGTGAGGTATTCTCTGATGATATTCGTTCTTTTCGTCCTTTTCTTTATGAGGCGTTCTTTCCCAACCTTTCCTGGTAAACCAAAATCCTCTTACGACTCAGTTAATTCTTTGTCATATAACCCCCGCAGATGGTTTGATTAACTCTCTCCCTAGCACCACAATTGGAGAGAGAATTGAATTTTTGATTTCCTTTGTCTTGGTTGTTTACTTCGATCCCCTTCGAGGGGGTATCTTACATCTTTTTTCTTAACACGCATCTCTTAATTGCTTTGTTCTGGGTCGAGGGTTTCAAATCCTTATCCTCGAGAATATTGCGTATTTTATTGGCCTTCGCCCCTCATGGGTAGAAGTTCCTTACACCTATCTCATTGATGGCGCTGCTGCATACTATCTCCAGGCTTGCTCTGGATTTCATGTTTGAGCAAGTCCACCTTATATATACCATCCTCCAAAATTAGTGCTCCATTTCCCCCAAAATAACCATTTCTGATCGTGAGGTAGCTACATTTATTAACTTTTTCTTTTATTGATATTTGATGATAGTCAAGGTGTAACATTGGAAAAGTATTTCTTCAATTCGTAGCCAATAACGCGGTATCAAATGACCCTCTTTGCTCAGCTACTTTCTCTTTTTCACAGTTGCATGTTTCACACAATATCACACTTTGAACGAGCATTAAAGATTTAACAATTACTCTCTTAGAAGACCAACTCCTCGCGGGCGACTACTTGAAAAAAAACATCAACTAAAACCCTGTCCACTTCCCATCTCTCTCTCTCCTCCTCCATCATTTCTCTCTCCCCTCCATTCTCTTCTCTCTCTTCAACCACCGCCCCAACCACCAGACCCACCCCCACCCATCATGCCCCAGCCCACCCACCACCACACCCCCCACCAACCCAGACCCACCCCGAACCACCACCTGTAAGCCCCCACTACGAGCCCCGACCCCAGATAAACCACCGGCAAGCCCCGACATCAACCGATGAGCTCCGACCTACCGCCCTGAAGCCCTGACCTACCACCTCCGAGCCCCAAACCACCACCCACTCCCCGAGCCCAGCCCCACCCATCCCCGAGCCCAGGTCCGTGAAGAGCGGATTTGCTAGCCCGGTGTTTCGCGCGCGAGTTTCTTCTTTCTTTATTTGTTGCTTTCTTTTCTCATTTTCTCATTTCTTTCATTTGGAGTAAAACATATAGTTTGTTTGGAGAGACTCTCTCCTGTTCTCAATTCTTTTTCTTTTTTTCAATAGGTTAATTAGAGTAATTAATTAATAACTTAAAATCAGATAAGTATGAGTTCGAATAAAATAAGTATTAGTATAATTATTAAAAGTATTAACTTTAATAGCATGAGTATTTTGAATGAGAGAAAATATTGGTTTGGGAAAAAATTAGTTAAAATCGCAAAAGTATTAGTTCACATAAAAGAAAGTATTAGTTTATATATTAGAAGTATTAGTTTTTATAGCATACGTATTAGTTTGAACGATAGAAGGTATTAGTTTGGAAAAAATTACATAATAAGTATTAGTTCTAATAAAACATAGTATTAATTCGAATAAAAGAAAGTATTAGTTGGAATATTAAAAGCATTATTTTTTTTTTAACATAAGTATTAGTTTGAATTCAAGAAAATATTATTTCAATGTGACAAATAGTATTAGTTTGTATTGCTTGAGCATTAGTTCGAATTACAGAAAGTATTAGTTTGATTATCAAATGTATAAGTTAAAACTATAAGTAAATTGCAAATTGAGAGAAGTATTAGTAATCACATAAGTATTAATTTGAGTAAAAAAAAGTATTATAATAAATATTAAAAGTATTAGTTTTTACAGTAGAAGTATTAATTTGAATGAAGGGAAGTATTAGTTTGGGAAAATGTGACTTAAAATTGTTTAAATATTTGTTCGAATAAAAGAAAGTATTACTATCAATATTAAAGGTATTAGTTTCCTATATAGAAAAAACAAGTTAATTTTTTTCAAAATTACACAAGTTTTAGTTTGAACGATGAAGAGTATTAGTTCAATACTAAAAAAATTCGTAATAAAACCAAATATAACACATATAGTGGTAAAAGTATTAGTTTTCATGAATAATATCAATAGTATTAGTTTTCAAGAATAATATCAATAGTATTAGTTTGAATAAGGAGAAATTATTAATTTTTTCATTTAAATAGCGAAAGTATTAGTTTTGCAAAAAACAAGTATTAGTTTGAAACTAGCAGACAAGCTGACAAACTCATGTGCGCGTGGACCCCTCATGTCCCCTTTAGCAACAAAAACACAGCTGTTTTGTATATGGAGCCCATTTATCCGTTAGACTCCTGCGAGGAGTCCGTCGCCTATGATTCTTTGCGAAGATTTAACCAAATCATCAATTTATCGTAGTTCGGGCCCTTTATGGCTCCTTTTTGTGTGAATTTTCATATGATATCGTTTTCTTACCATGACTCATTCTTATAAGAGTCACTCCTAAGCCCTTATCACTTAGCTTGCTTCAAGTGGTGTCCATAGGTATTCGAATCCGACCCCTAGGACTGAGTGGCAATGCCATACGGAGGTTGCCTTCAATTTGGTCCAACCATCTTCGACCCAAATGCTCCCATCATCCTTGATTAGAATTTAGAGTACTACAATCAGAGGGATCCCACATTTTTCAAAGGTGTTACACACATGAAGTGTCAAAAGACCTAGATAACATTTTTCAAAGTTGTAGACACATGAAGTGTCACCCATTGTTCAACGCTTATTAGTGATGATAACCTACAGTCAAGAATAAAAATCTAATGTCTGTTTGCGTATGTGTGCTTGTTCTCATTACTGCCCCTATCCATTCCAAGCTCGTGCCATACCCGTATGAACTTGTAGCCCTCTCGACAAGCTTTCCTCCATGCCTACCTCGCAGAAAACGAAAATCAAGGGAAAAAGTTACAATAAAATGAAGTTTAATACTGAAAACGGTGTTCTCGTTACCACACATCACAGTTTAAAAATGAAATTGTGTCCTTTCAAGAAAGAATATGCAAGTGGGCTTTTATAGATATTACATAAAATAAGGGTGTGTTCAGTTCGCTTAAAAGTAGCCGAGTTGAACTGTACAACGTGAACTGGAGTGAACTGGACTAAATGAATAGTAATATGTGAGAGAAAAAGTGAATGGCTTAAACAAAATTACCTGAATTGAACTAAACGACTTGAATTGAATTGAACTGAACGACCTGCAATGGAATTCGGTAAGGTGAAATGAACACACCTTAAGTTTTTGCCGATATGTAATTGATTCAAAACTGGTATGTGTTCCCGCTAACAAAATTAAAACACTTACCAAATACCTAAGATAAAGTTTAGATAATATTAGCTCATCATAATAATATTGTCGCAGTTGGTTATAGATTGTTGGGAAAATTTTAGTCTGGTGACCTGGGGTATAGCGATATTACACTTAGGTGACTTGTGGTTTATATAATATCTATAAGGTGACCTACTTTTTAAACTATTATCAATTAAGTGATTTCCGGTGTAATTCCAGTCGTCGGAAGCTGACATGGACAAGCAACTTTAGATATATTAATTACAACTTCAATTTTTATGACCATTTTACCCTTTCAATTTTAACAACCCTTTTAAGGGGATTTGAATGAGGGAAAAATAACAAATTTAATATACCGTCCACCAACTTTTGTTTTGATAAGAATAAAATTGATTTTGGAGCCCCTTTATTGTTGAGCTCTTTTTATATTTTTAATTTGCTTTCCAATTTTTAAAAGGTCTGCAGTGATATAATTGTGCTAAAACCACTAAAACAAAATAGGGGTAAAATAGACTTTTAACAGCTGCAATGACCCGAAAAATGATTTACACTAAACTTTGAAAAGGATGTCACCTTATAGATATTATGTAAATCTCGAGTCACCTAAGTGAAATATCGCTATACCCATGCCGTCGAACTGAAATTTTTCCTAAATTGTTTAATAATATCGTTACCTAAATAGAGTTCAAATCTTAGTAATGTTTGTGTTTATATTGAGAAGCGCTCATATAGCAAAATTAGTGACAAGTCAACAATTATGTGATTGCCTCATATTGATTTGTTGCATTTTTTTTTCTAATTATTATATGTAGATTGATAAGAAATAGATTTAACTCTCTATTTCGTAAATGAAAAGCTTTATTTATTTTTAGTAAATGGTGAGGATTTCAACTCATTTATGCCCCAACTTATTGATGTTCTAATTCAAAAAGTAATGGCTTTTGATGATAGTATGGGGTCACATTGAATCTTTACAGTTTGACCCTGGCTCATATCTAAAATCAAATTTTTTGATTTTACTTTTGCACAATATATGATTCCTACTTTCCAATGATCTGAATTGACTAAAGTTCTACACTTGCGCCGCGTCTCAGTATCTCATGTGTACGGAAGTGCTAACTTCAAATGCTTTCTTTGGAATTTTAATATTTGTCGAACAGAGGAGTAGGTGTTGTATGAACTTAATTTATCGTATAGATTAATATTTATGTTCTTTGTTTAGAATTGATAGTTTTAAACGAAAATTCAAGAGTTAAAGTTTATAAACTTGTAACTATAAATCATTCAAAAGATATAATGAATAAAAGGTATAAATATATTTGTTTGGATTTCTCTTTAAATGTATAACAAAATCACTCATATAATTTTACCTACTGTATTGTATAGACTATGTCAAATATTCTTTTTAAAGACAATAAAAAGTAAAAAAAAAAAGGTCAAATATGAACGAGGGAATATAAATAAGACTAATAAGAGTGACTTTTGGGATACTCCAATTTAATAGGGTGACTTTTTTTTTTTTTTTTTTATCTCAGTGAAATATATAACTCTTACTTGGTAGACCAACTTCATGCCAAATTTTGCCTTGGTCAAATACTAC
>BSSO01007738.1:0-10733 GCA_030267885.1 Mesembryanthemum crystallinum | reverse complement strand
GTCACAAAACTAGAAAATTAATTAGAATTGGAGGTCCACCAACCTTGTACGATATTGATTGGCCTTTGCAGCGCACAAGCGCTGGCTAACCCCTTATCTTGGCTAGCCAACTCAAATCCAAGTCTGTTGACACATAGTCGTACTCAAGTTTAGGCAACAATTTATGAGCCAACACTCCTCCTCCGAGTCCTCGTGCAACGGAGGATGATGTCGGGGATCACAGTGTTGCCCTAAGGCTAATCTAGCATAAGTTAAATGTAACCTGTAAGTTTCTAGGTCATGGAGTGTGGTGAATTGTTACAATTAAATTACCGGGTACGAGATTTGACTCTTGTACAAATCATATGAGAGTTGATGAGTGATTTATATGGTCTCTTTAACCATTGTAGCTAGTTTTTAAGATTGGGCTCTCCTATAAAATTTGCATTAATATATTTACACGTCAAAGAATATGTCATTGATTTTTGTAGTACATGGCTATATGCCATGGTTTGGGGGGAGTATAATCAAAGGAATTTATGAGTTAAAGATGACATTTTGTATTGCATATAAGTTTTTTTGTCACACACTACCTTAAAAATTGCCCACTTTTTATGGGACTACATATTATTTATTTTTTCAAAAACTATATTCTAAGCTATATTTCTTTGTGAAGTACTACCGTTTAATGGAATAGCCTTAACTCTATTAGAATATGTGACGCAAAAAGACAATTTTAAAGGTCATATTGTAACCATATTCATTCAAAGAAATCAATGAAATAGCATATCGAGAGATACCATGGTAAAATCAGTGAAAGATTAGTAATTTGAACACATTAGACTGTAACCATATTCAAGGTTGGTAATGAAAATGCTGAAATATGAAGAATCCAAAGGTACACAAATTCGTGGATCAATCAGCTGACCTAAACCAACAATAATGAAAGTACCGCAACTCTGAACTTGTAGGGACTAAACCTTTCCGGTTCAATGGAACACATATATTGATGCGAAGTAGTGACAGCGGTAACAATAAGACGGACGATTCAAATTGTAAGCTAAACCGAATTTCCCCGAAAATAAATGCAATTCAAATTTAGAAGCTCATTGAAAATGAAGCTTTTTTGAAGCTCTTCTTAACGTTAGATGACTTGAAGCTTTTTTGAAGCTCTTCTTAATGTTTGATGACTTGAGAGAGAGAGAGAGAGAGAGAGAGAGAGAGAGAGAGAGAGATGAGATTAAAGCCCAATCACAAGGTTAACGTACGTAGGGACAAAATCATCTTTTTGCATAGCACATTCTAACTGTGTTAGGGGTATTCTAATGAAAGTACTTTACAAAGAAGGAGAACATAGAAGGTAGTTTTTATTTGACAAAAAAAATAAATTATATGGAAATTCTACTTTGTGCTCTTGTACTCTTGCACTTTCCACTTGATGCCCAAAAGTTTTTCCATAATCCAAAGGGTTTTTTGTGGAGAACTACCTATAATTTGACTCAATTTGTCGGAAACTACCTACTTTTTTTTTTTTTTTTTGCCAAAAACGACCTTTACTTTGGCTCAATCTTGTAGAAGACTACCACTTGACAGAATGCCCCCAAACAATGTTAACTTTTTTGTGAGTTGGCTATTTTGCCCCTCACTTAAGTGATTGAGAGTTATTATCCCCCTATTAAATATCAGCCTTCCCTCTTTCTATTTTTACCTCCAAATTTTTTTCCTATTTATTTCTTCTCAGCCATTACTGACATTTCTCTCTCTCACTCGTCTCTGCTTTATTTTGTTCCAATATCAATGTTTTACATTTTGTCCTCTCTTATAAGGTAGGTGATGCCCATTTATGCCATAAATCAGGTTGTACTGGTATGATTTTGTTAGTTTGTTTCCTCATCTCTCATAATTTCCGAAATTAGGGTTTTCTTGGTTTTAAATTGGGGAATTATATGTCACAATTACCTGGGAAGGAATCGCATTTTCTGCTGGACCACTTAACTGATGTGAAGTCACAATGCACCAAAGCAACTGTGTGGGCCTAGCAAACGCGAATTGTTGGCCAGTATTGCAATCGGATAGTATGAAGATGAATTTTAAAGCAAAAGAGAGTAAGAGAGTGTAACGTTTGAGGAGAGAGAGTGGATATGGGATCTCAAAATGGTGAAAAAAAATTGAAGAGGGAGAGAGAGAGAGATGGTTCGGTGAAGAGAGAGAGAGGTGGTTCGGTGAAGAGAGAGAGAGATGGTGAAAAAAAATTGAATGAGAAAGAGAAATGGTATGTTAGCAGTGAAGAGGGGTGTTGAATTAGAAACGTGTAAGGGAAGGAGTAAACACATGGGCAAATTAGGTATTTCACGTCAAAAAGATGGAAGAGCTAACACCGTTTTTGGGAATTTTGTCAAGTGGTAGTCTTCTACAAGGTTGGGCCAAAGTAAAGGTAGTTTTTGACAAAAATAAAAAAAGTAGGTAGTTTCCCACAAACTAAACCAAATTATAGGTAGTTCCCAACAAGAAATCCTAATCCAAATGGTGCCGTTAAGGTTTTTAACAAACTAAAAATCGTGCTCAAACTTACGTCTTTTCTGTTAGCTAAGTGTTAAATACTTATACTACCTTCACTTAAACGTGTAAAAAAGCGTTGGGAATAGCATATGTAAGAGAATAAGAGGTTTTTTTTTTTTTTTTTTTACTTCCCCAAAACCCATAGTCTCTCCCCTACAAAATTTTCTCTTTGAAAATCATCTCCTTGAAGCTTAAAGCTCCCCCTACTAAAATCCGGTCACCGTCGAACGAAAAGTTGACGGTCACCAATTTGTGGCAACACCACCACCACCAAATAACAACAGCAACACTAGCAATTTCGAAAGTTAGCAAAAATGGTAGCAGTAACACCACGCCTAAGTTCTAGCAATTTAGCAGCAACAACCTTAGCAATCACAATTTATAAAGAAGAAATGACAGTAATAGGTTTTTAGATTTCGGGAGAAATTTGAGATTAAGGGTGGGAACCAGAGTAGAGGGTTTTACAGAGGAGAAATTAGAAAGAAAAAGGAAATTTTCTAAGAGTTATAACACCAAAGGAGGGAAACAGAAAAAATAAGGCCTTTTGGGTCTTTCACATAGTTGCTAAAACGTTCAAAACCAACCATCATGGACACATCATTACTCAAATGTCCAAACTAACGGGAACATGTAAGTTTGGGTACTGTTTTTAGTTTGTGAAAACCTTAGGGTCTGTTCTTTTCATCTTGTTTTTGTTGGAACCCAACATTTTCCATCAAACCTCAACAACTTTCAGCAAACTCCAGTAATTAGTAAAAATTTCAACCAATCTCCAGCATTCTACAGGAAACTCTAGCAAACAATAAAAAAAATTTCAACACTTCAGCGTCACAAAAATCAACAATCCAAGCAAACTCCAGTATTCTCCATCAATCAGCAAAAAGTTCCAACATTCTCCAACATTCCCCAGCATTCTCTAGCTCCAACACTCCAAAAACCAAACGTAAAGAACAGACCCTTATGCCCTGTATGGCATGGTTGCCAGTTTTCAATTTTCATTTTTCAGTTTTTTTGAAAATTCAAAACCAGGTTTTGGAAACCACATTTTTTGGTTTCCAGTTTTCCTTTGTCAGTAATGAAAATTAAGCAGGGAACTGTAAGTATAAAAAATTTCAACTTTAAATTAAATTTCTACAAAGAGTTGAGAGTTGAAAGTTTTTCAAAACCAAATATTAGCAATTGGTAACCATCTCAAACAGGGCCTTAAGGGCACCATTTGAATTAAGGAAAAACTTTTGGCATCAATTGAAAAGTGCAAGAGTATAAAGGCACCAAGTGCAATTTCGCAAATTTTAGTCGGTAATTTTCTACAAGAAGTTGGATATTTAAGGTAGTTTATCACAAAAGAAAAAACCTTTGCATNAAAGAGCTAAAATTGAAACTTTAATTTTTTTTTTTGGTGTCTACAAGGAGGAACTTCCTTCCCCCTTGGGCGTGGCTAAAGGGCACCTCCTAACGCACGGCTTGGTATTCCACGAATAAATTCGTGTAGGTGCTCCCCAGGAGGCAAAACTTTAATTAATAAATAAATAAAAACATGCATGTTTACTAGGACTACATGACTAATATTATTTACAAAGCTTTCAAAACAATGAGGGAACAGCTGGTAGATGTGCTTTGACTCTTTCGGGTAATGCCTGGTTGCCATGATGAATCTCATATATTTATTTAAACAAATAACCATTGAAAATGCTCTTTTTGAGCTTAAACAACGTACATTGCATGGTTGTTATAATTGACCCCTTTCTTATAAGAGTAATGCTACATCCATATTAGATATGGATGAAGTTTATCCATATCATGTGGGTCACACTCTCTAACAGGATATTAATACTACAAACGGAATAAATGAAAATTCATTAAAAACAATATAACCCGCTCTAATTTTAAATATCATGGAGCCCATCTGATATGGATAAATTAATTTCGCTAGAAAATTACAATTAAAGAAAGAGAAAGTACCATTGGAACTTGCCCGCGGCGAGTCTCGAGGATAGATGTGGAATGAAGGTATGTAGTCTTTGATGGTAGATCGATCCAAATCAAGTTTGGAGGTATCCCTTGAGTAGAGCTCGCCTCTCTCTCTTATGGGCTTTTGATTCAATTTTCTTGCATGAAGCAGAGAAGAGAAAAAGAACGAGATTGTCACGATAAGCAGGGGATGAATGATGACATAGCATCTGGCCTCATAGATGAGGCTACGTCAGATAATATTTTGTGTAAATTAATTTCAACCATATCTGATATGGATATAGCATTACTCTCCTCATAACAAGTAACTAAATTATTTTTTCTTGGATTATAATCGGGTAGCAGACATACATTACATACTAAAATTCGCAACTTTCTGGTAGACCCGTCTAACTGCAATTCTTATAGAATTTACTTAGTAAAAATTGAAGGTGCATGCTCTTATAATTACCTTTGTAATTGGTTCGACTATGATAAAGGAAGTCGGCCTTGCGGATTTTTATTATCTAATATGCGCATGATTGTACCAACAAATGGTTGGTGTAAGTGGTTTGACACTCTTATGCAATCCCTTAAGCAATCAAGGTTGAGAGTTCGAATTTGTAAATGAAGAAACTGTTTGTTGGGAGCACTTTACCCGTTTGTGGGATGATAGGGTAAAGCTCTGGTCCAGACCAAAAAATATGCACTTGATTGTTTCTTATCAAAATAAGCTAAATTAAAATCAAACCATCGACCTTGCCTAAAAGAATGAGAGTGTCATGACTCACGTTTTGTTAAGCTAAATAAAAGTTATTGTATTTTGTTTCAATTCTCTTTTCTGTTAAAAAGGGATAAAAATTAAAGCAGAAGGTAGAAACAGAAGTGACAGCGGTGGTTAGGTACTTAAAAATCGGACAAAATGATTGCAAGGGGACCATTCCTTTCAATTGTCCAACTCTCCTCTCCTTGTGCTTTGGGTATCCGCAATCCCATCTGGCCCACTTCCCACCACTCTTTTTCTCTCTCTCCATCATCTCTCCCTTATTCTCTCAATCATCCCATATTCCCTTTGATACATTTTTATACAAAACTCTTTTAGAAACCAAGGTTGTACGTGAAGAAAAAGCACAGGGGGAAGTGGGAAGAGAGAGATAAACAAGAGGTGGTATTGCTGCCTCTAAAAAGGTTGATCATATTTGCAGATTTTAGTTGCAAATTTTGTAGCAAAAGTGTACAAATTTGATCAAAAAATGGCTACAATTACAAGCACAAATGCCAAATGCAAGGCGTGTGATAAGACCGTCTATCTTGTAGATAAGCTCACAGCCGATAACAAGGTCTACCACAAAGCTTGTTTCCGTTGCCACCATTGCAATGGCACCCTCAAGGTAAATCTTACAATGGCGTTTTCATGTTTACTCGTTCCTGCATTTTCCATGTCTTGATTGACTAATGCCTATAGAAATTGTAACACCTAAAAAACAAAAACATTCGGATTTTATCTTTTGTTGTTTGAATTTCCTAGCAACCAAAAGAGGATGAATGTACAATTATTGTATAGGAGTCTGATTTAAATAACTAGCTGATCTGAAGGAAGAGAACATCAATGTTGTCATTAACAAATTGAACGAACTTTGTTTTTTATGTTTAAATTTTCTGGGCAGCTTGGCAACTTCAACTCCTTCGAAGGGGTGTTGTATTGCAGACCACATTTCGATCAACTCTTCAAGAGAACCGGCAGCCTTGACAAAAGCTTTGATGGTATCATTACAAATTGAAGCTTTGAAAAGTGGGTTATTTTTCTGGGAATTTAGACTAATATGCTTTGTTGTTCAAATTTGGTTTCAGGTACACCAAAAACAAAAATAGAAAGACCTGTTGATAGCGAGGTAGAGTCTTAAATAATGCTGCTCATGTGTTTATTGTAAAGGATTTGTTACTTGTATGCAAATTCTCAGTTTTGCAACATGTATTGTTTTAAACAGAAACCTCCAAGCAAAGTCTCTTCCATGTTTGGCGGAACCAGAGACAAATGCAAGGGATGTTCCAAGACTGCCTATCCAACTGAGAAGGTAATGCATATACAATAACTGAATCGACTTCTCAATGGTTCCTAATCAATTGGGTATATATACCTCTAGAGTTCAATCCAGGGAATTTAGTGCCCTGTGAAGGAATTATGGAGGGTGGCGACATTCTGGATCTGTCTTAGAATGGTGTGGGATGGAGATCAGGGGTAAACAAACACAGAAGAAAAGAAAAGAAAAAATTGGTCTGGAATGGGGTGGGGGCTTAAGGGTAAAAGACTACGCTAGCATGATATGTGATGAGAACTCTTTAATAACATGATCGCATGATAAAACATAAAACTATTCTTCTCTGGATAATTCGGGAAAGAAATATTGCGTTGGCATGCAAGTTTCAACGAGCATATTTACTATTGTGAGCAAGATTTCAGATCCCATTTACGTCTGATTTGTGCCTCCTCAGAAAATACAAAATAAGGACTAATCATTGTTACATATGTAAGAAAAATACATGCTTCAATGAGCATTAAAGCCTAAAATGCTATTTCAAAAGATACTGAAGTTATATATATTGCTGTTTGAAGGTGACGGTGAATGGGAGTGCATACCATCGGAGCTGCTTCAAGTGCTCCCAAGGAGGATGTACAATAAGCCCTTCTAACTACATCGGGCATGAGGGTCGGTTATACTGCAAGCACCATCATGTCCAGCTCATCAAGGAGAAGGGCAATCTCAGCCAGCTGGAGGGTGACTCTGAGAAAAACGTGGTGGCACAGAACAGAGAAGTTGCTACAGAGTCGTAACTCAGAAGGCTTTTGATCAGTCTTCTGTTTGTCCCTCTTTTTCCCTCACTTGTCCTGTCGTTGTACCTCAGATTTATCGCCCCTTGTCCTGCAGTTCATATTGGTTTTCTCACCAATAAGAAAGAGTGAAACCTTCACCTGTTTTATCTTTATTCCCCCCTTTTACTTTTGAGTGTAGGGCTTTCTTTCGTGGCTTTGGTTGTGGTGTACTGATATTGTGAATGGTGCAATGAAATTCGAATCTAGTTTCTGAAACAACTTGAATGTTTCAGAGTACTATGCCAGTCATGTGATAGTTCGTCATTGCATATTTCTTTCCCCCCCGATACGGATATGGCTTTCATTGAAGCATAAACCAAAACACTATACCCAATAATTGTGGGAGATTCAATCTTTCCAAACTCAAACAACCAAAGGAGCAGCACTAGGCAATAAAGCAGATAATTCTATTACTTATACTAGCTGCTAGGGGTGTTCAAAAATATCGTATCCGAAAACCCGATCCGAAAAATCCGAAACCCGATCCGAAATTATCCGAAAAAATTTCGAATTCGGATATAAGTTTTACAAATTTCGGATAGTTTCGAATATCCGAAATATCCGAAATTTTCGGATCGTTTCGGAAATTTTCGGATATTTTCGGAACCGAATTATCCGAAAATAGTTACATTCGGATGTCCGAAAATATCCCGAAATATTTTGATCGGATATCCGAAATATCCGAAAAAACCCGAAATTATAACATGAAAAAAAATAAAGAATATCGGACATTCGAAAATATCCGAATATCCGAACCCGAATTTTCGGATATCCGAAATTTCGGATTCGGATTCGGATAGTGATTTTCACTATTCGGATATCCGCAAATGAACACCCTAGTAGCTGCTATGCAAATGACATAACAGCTGAATTCGATGATTTGGATTGAAAATTAAGCATCAAACATGGAAAGTGACCTTCTCTATAAAGAACTGAATTCCGTCAATTTCAAGTTTTTGTCCTCCACTACACCTAAGCAAGAGTAAACCTAAAGGAAAATACAAGAAAATAAAGTTTCTGCAGTGTGATTTTACCTTCAAAAACAGAAGTAAACAGTTGCATAGGCCATGCTTTCAATTGTTCATTCAGCAAACAGAAGTGTTCTCCTTTGGGCAAGGAATTGAGGATATAGCATTACTTAAATGACAAGAGTTAAACATAGTGACAGCCATTACAAATAGGACCTAAAGGAAAAAACTAAACTAACGCAAGTACCTAAGCGAAACAGATACTCTTCTTGTCCGTCTCCAAAGAAAGAAAAATGCTTTGTAGAGCATCAAGACGAACAACCAGCTGCTGACCTGTTGTAGTTGCATAAGCACTTGAAAATGACCTGGACACTGTACAGTAAAGAATTAAAGATTGCAGTATTAGTATAGAAATTAGCATAGTAAATTAACAACGGTTTAGATATATCATAAAGTCGATTGACATGCATACAGGTGTTAATGGCAATTTTGGTGGCTGGTGAGTAAGAACAAAGGAATTCTCATTGAAATTTCACTGTTCTGACATTATCATCTGCTATGCAGCACACAATTGAGCTTCAGTGCTTTTGGTAACACTTTTCTTGGTAGAGTAAAACTTTCAAGCTCAAATGAAAATGGCAATAATGGAGTGGAGTTGAACTAAATAAACTGGTTTCATCAGAAAAGAATCATCATAAACAATTACCAGGGAAAGAAATTATTACAAATCTGTGATTTGCGGATCATTGTATGGCATGATCTCACAATCTACAATCTAAAACTAAATGGTGGGGGTGAAACAGAATCAGGTGAGCGTTTTTCCTGATAATTCTACAATATGTTACAAGCCACGAGCTACTGTTAGAATATTCCACTGCATGGGCTCTGTACATAGTGGATGCAGAAAGCAGATCAGCTACTAAATTTTTCATTGGCATCCAAAAGGTGACCAAATTTTGCAATATGCTTCAGGTCCACGATATGATTGTCACGAAGAAAGCCAAACCCAAACGTTCCATCATTATACTTCCATATCCTTCCCTCCATATGCCGAGGATTTGCAGAAGTCGTCCTGCCCAAATTGGGAAGTACTAGGTCGTAACTTGAGTTGATGTACATAATATGTGAAGGTGAGTACTCATAAATATCATCTTCTGCTTCAGCTACAGGCCGAAGATGCATGCGAGTGTTGTACAAGTAATCTTCCTCATGAGACAATGGAGAATCAGTAAATGTAGCATTTGAAGTCCAAAATACAGGAGCATAACCTGACAAAGGTTTTGAAGAGTCCCCAACTCTTCGACATGCAATGCCCCCAATATCATCATATGCCACCAGATAAAAATCAAGAGTCATGTCATCGCATATACCCTGCAGTGAGAAGGTTAATGTCAATCAAGCCGGCATCCAACAATTTACGAATAGATGTAAGTATTGCGGAACTGGAAGCAGCAAACCAAAGAAACAAGCAACTATATAGGTCGTTTCAACAGTTGATGAAGTGTTTTGTGACAATAATAACCAAAACACAATGATACATCAAAACAAAATACTGCAGGTGGAATTGAAACATTCACTTACGCAAAACCGTAACATGAACCAACCAATAACACTAAAACAGAAGGTCAGACACAATAGAATGGTGTACTCATGATTTTATGGAAAGATTTTCTTCTCGCAATTTATTCTTTTGATGATAAAAAAGGACGAACATAAATATGGCTCTCTCTTTGTTGGTTCCTTATCTAGTGGTGCCTGCTATCCAATTTTACTCCTCTTAGCGACTTCTTCAACAAGATTACTGATGAGTGACAACTCGCAGATACCCCATGATTCAAACAAAGAATTCATCTGTATTTGACGATCCATACTCTGGATTTCAAGCTTTTAGCAATTCTCTTCTCAGGTTACATGGAAAAGTCATGATCCAAACATCTAAGCAAAAAATTTTGAATTTTGATGTTGCTTGATGTATTATCCAGCCAAGAGGTGAATTTTACAAGAAAAAGTAGACCAAGCCAAGTATATTAACACAAAGAAAAATTTGCCGCCAACCCCCCTATATAGTACCTTTCTTGTGACAAACCCCCCTATAAAAAAAACTTGTAAAAAACCCCCCTATATCGCATTTTCCTTTTAAAATACCCCCTCTTCGGCCACTTTTCCTATTTTCCGGTCAAATTCATAATTTTTGGACAAAAATAGCCCTTATCTGGTATAACTCTCCCATTTACCCCCTTCCCCTCTCTGTTTTTCTCTCTCTTTCCCTTCCATTATCCTTCCTTTTTGTGGTTAGCATAATTCTCCTTTGTAATTGTCGACTCCATTGAAGAATTACACTCATGATTTTAGTAAGTTTGCTAATGACGGAAAAAATTTCTCTCCAAGCTACTTTGCAGATTCTT
>BSSO01007737.1:0-10733 GCA_030267885.1 Mesembryanthemum crystallinum | reverse complement strand
GCCTAAACAAGACATCTCATGTGTTCTTTAACAAATCCTTAACGACGTTTAACATGGGACCATTTTGAAATCAACAGGTGAAAGTTGGGGTTATTCCCAGTGACACGCGAAGTTGGGATTATTATTGGCCGACTGGCGAAAGTTTGGATTATTTACGGCCAATTTTCCTTAACAAAATGATGGTAAAGTTTGGAACCAAACTAAGGCTATTTCCAAGATTAGGTGGCCCCATCAAAGAAAAATATTCTTAGCATGTAATTTGTTTAAAACAAAATTTATAGAATGAATTTCTTAAAATTTGGAAGATGGTTTCTTACAAATTAAATAAACTAATATGGGTGCTCCAATAGGGGCTCCAAACCATTTTCCTTATATGAAAAGGTAAAGAACCTAGAACAAGTTTAGACACCAAGGGATTTTTTATTTTTTATTTTTATTTTTTTCATTCCGGACAATTATGTCACTATAGCACATGAGCAGTAGCCTAATACTGTTAGGGCTTATATCTACTTGTCCAATGTTAGAAGTTCGAATCCTGGACATAACTTGAAAGTGTTTGCATTAGTAATACTTGACCTTATACAAGTGGATGGGTTAGCTGGACCCTATGAGGTTATCAAGACTATTCGTTCAGCTCATTAGTACTTGTGTGTTGTGGGAACGGAGTCTTATTCTGAGTATAGTAAAATGGCAAGAATATCAAGATGAAGCCTTCAATACTGCCAAAACACTCGTGAAGAGGTTAAGAGATGAATGCAGATGCAGAGTTCAGCATCTGGTGGTCAAGAAGAAATATGTGTTGCACAAAGACAAAATTCTAAACCCCTTTGCACGCAGCCACTTGAGCATAGATTATGGAGTAACATGGTGGCTAGCACATGATGCACTTATTTGTCTAGGACCCTTCCTAGAAAATAACTAGATGAGAAGCCTAATGCTTATTATAGCTTCTGCACCTGTGCCTACTAACAAGGCCACCAACAGTGACTTTCCTAGTTGCAATCTTGCTTTCAATGGTAAATTTGGTAGTAATGAAGCTTATAAACTCAAGTTCAAGGATATTATTGATGCTAATAATGACCTTAGCTAGATTTGGAAGCTCCCTACTTGGCCAAAAATTCAAAATTTTGTGTGGCTGGTGTGGTATGATAAATTGCCTCACCTTATGGAGAAATTATTGTATGGTTCTGGACCAACGGTCCTTTCTCTCATATAACAAGATATTTATCATATCTTTTGTGGGTGATTTGGAGTTGTTTCACTTATTATGTAAAGAGGGGTATTGGTCCCATTCCATGTACTCCCTCCGTTTCATTAAAATCTTAGACGCTCTAACTGTCTTCAAGATGACACTTTTACCGTGAATAATTGTATTTATATAAACTCGAAAATTTATAAAAATTTGATATTTAACGATATTATTTAAGATGAATCCAAAAATATTATTTTTACTTTGAAAATCATTTTACTTTTTCATATACTAATTGTAAAAGTTGGAAAGTTTTAACTTTACAAAATGAAGGCGTAAAGATTTTAGTGAAACGGAGGGGGTAATAATTACTCCACCTTATGATGGTTGCTTTTTAATAGAGGCATTGATTGTAATTTTGAAAACAATCTTCATATTCTAAGAGACTGTGACTTTAGCAAAGAGATTTGGGGTAAATATAATGTTTCTGAAACCTCTTTGATGATAATCTCCATGATTGGCTCAAATCTGATATGTTATCCACTGTCAAGCATGATAATCTTCCATGGCATGTTCATTTTTCCTTTCTCATCATTTGGCACATCTGGAAACCAAGAAACACCTTCATTACTGAAAAGAATTCCCCCCTCCTAACTTTCACTTAACAACAGAGGCCTGGGAATTCATGTGCTCTGATCTAAACCTAACCATGCAAAAACTCAAAAAAACAGATTATTGATATCAAATGGAACCCCCCTCCACTTGATCATTTTGCTTTTAATTGTGATGTAGCATTCAACTCAAAAGGACAACCTAGCTGGAATTGGAGGAGCTCTTAGAGATTCCAATGGCAACTAGTGCCTTGGTTTCTATAAGAAGGTGAGAGTTAGATTTGTTTACATGCTGAACTACTTGCCATTCAAGAATCACTCAAGATCATTTCACTTCAACACATTAAAACACTGGCAGTTCTCAGATTCACAAAAATCTATCTCCATCCTCAAGCAAAGCTATATGCACAAGGATTACCTTCTCAAAACTGTCAAGGAATGCAGAACTCTTCTGTTAGGAAGTAATTCAAATATGATGCATTGCTTTAGGGAACTGAATCAAGTGGCTGACATCCTTGCTAAGAACTGTCTAACTGATGCTAGTGTGGGTTGTAATATTCTTACTATGTTTAGCGCACAACCTAGCTTCTATATCTCCCCCTTCTTCAATGACTCCATAGGCTCTGCTTACTCTCGTTTAATTTAAGTTATTTGTCTTCTTACCAAAAAAAAAAAAAAAAGACTAGGCAGTGATATATTGCAAGCATATCTGTATTGAGTATATAAACCTCTTGGTTTTTGGTGAAATGAAAGCTCTAAATTTTACCAAAAATAAAAGAAACTATTGCCATAATAGGAACCCAAGACAAATTAGTTTAAGACAATCAACCATCCTAAATTCCTAACACAAACTTCAAGATAATTACTTCAAGTTGGACTAATAATTCTTAAGAGTATAATGCAAAATAATTGTCTCGCTTTTAGAAGAACACAAGTAAAGGCACGAAAAGAAAAAGGATAGAATGGATATATGTTTGGGATGTAGCAAACAAGGATGATGCACTCTGGGTAAAATGGATGAGTTCTGTATACTTGAAGAACAAACCATGGTGGCAGTATACCCCTCCTCCTCCTGGGGTTAGCTAGTATTGAGCAAAAATATGTGCTATGAAGGTGAAGTTTGCAGTAGGATATAACGGTGACAGATGGACTGGAAATGCCAATGGAGTTTATTCAATAAGCTCTGGCTATAAATGGCTACAACCATGTGCTGATGTGTCCTGGCACAAATGGGTCTGAAACAAAGCCTCAATACCCAATCATTCATTCATATGTTGGATTGCAATGCATGGTAAACTGCTAACAAAAGTCAGGCTCCATCACATAGGAGTCTGCCCTGATATAGCATGCTGTATATGTCTGGAGAAGATCATAACCACCTGCTCATTGATTGTTCATATAGTACCAGATGCTTAGCAATGTATAAAACAATGTTTCCGCTCACATGCTCAGCTACCACATATGACACATTGTGGAAATGGATCTATAGGAGATATAAAGGCAAAGCTTTCAGAGGGAAGACACTATTACTAGCAGCAGCAGGTCTAGTGTATCTCATATGGCAAGCACGCAATGAAGCTATAGATGCAACTATGTTATAAAAACCCCATAAACACTAGTTAAGAATCTGAAAAGTATAATTAGAGGTAGAATTTATGGATTGTACGGAAACAAAATGTCAACCTATGATGTAGAGTGGTTTGAGAGATGTGTGAGCTAATGACCATGGGGGCATTGGGGAGGCCTTTCTTAGAAGGTAAGCCCCTCCCTCTATTGGTTTGTAATGAAACATTGGTTTGGTTTTTTGGTTAAGATAATCTACTCATTTACCAAAAAAAAAAAGAAAAAAGAAAAAGGATAGAACGGTGATATAAATAGGCTTCAAGATGGGAAAGCTAAGAATGATGAACCAAGAAATAAGGCACACAAGAAGGAAATGTGGAATAGGAAGAAGTAGAGAGCTTACTTAATGATTAGATGGTGGAGGCTATAATAATGGAAAGGAGTGGCTATTATTGAGATAGACTCGATGAAGCATAATATCATATGTCTATTGGTTGGCGAAATGGGAAAGGGCGGATCTATAAGGGTAACATCGAGGAGCGCTAAAGTTCCGGGTTCGAATCCTGGCTACTGGGTCACACATCTCGTAACTAACTCCTCTGGGGAGCATAATCCCTTTTTTGAGAATTGATTGTTCATGACCGAATTTATTCGGGTGTGTTCATAACAGTGTTCATCCAACTTTAATGTGCATTTTATCTCAAACTTACCCAATCTATATTCGGTTGTGCAACTTACTTTTTTCTCTCATAAATTATTAGTCATTTAATGTCTATTCAATACAATTTAATTCCATTTAGTTAAATCATTTTCGTTAAAATGAGCACACATACTCCATCCATTCCTTATTGTCTTTAGTTGAGGAAAATATATGGTCAAGAATATCTAGGACAATATATGGTCAACAACATCTAGTATTAAATGAAAGGAAAATTGGCCGACAATAATCCCAAGGTTCAGTGCTCAACCAAAAATAATTCCAAGTTTGGATATCTCTAGCAATAATCCCAAGTTTGTATATTTGTACCAAAAACGATCCCAATTTGCACAAATGTTAGTACTTCATGATGAAAGATAGGCCAATTGACAACCTAAAATGACGATAACATCAAATTTCGCATTAATTTTGATGAATGCTACGTAGAAACAATATAATTATAAATTTGTGTTATGAATACCTTATTAGCTACAATAGGTTACTTGTCCTTCATTTCTTATAGGGCTTTATTGAAATCTGTTTTATCTTATGTTATGACAACCGTTCAAAATAACCATTTTAATTCTCTTCCTCTTCAAATTTGCAGTATTTAAAGCCTTTTGATTCAATTTTTGGTGCCATATCAGCTTATTTTTCACTGATGATTAATGCATTGTAAATTAGGACCAATTTCGGAACAAACACGCAAACTTTGGATTATTCTCGTAAATATCCAACTTGGGATTATTTTTGATTGATCGCTGAAATTTGGGATTATTCCCAGCCAATTTTCCTAAATGAAAAGTAGGACAATTATCATAGGACCCAAGATAATCCAAGCAACTTGTACCCAACACAACATTTCGAACGTACTTTGCGCAAAAATCCAAAAATCTAGAAAGAGGTATAATGAAAACTATTCAACTCAGGGAGTAATGCTACATTCATATTAGATATGAACGGAGTTTTTTCATATTAAGTTGGTCTCACATATTTTATCACCTCTATCAGGATAATAATAATAATACTCGAAATAGGATAAAGTAAAAAATCGTAAACATAATTTTATCCTCGGAGACATTTGCGTGTTCAGTTCGTTTGAAAGTACTTGAACTGAACTGAACTGAACCGAAGAACCTGAACTGAACTAAATTGAACTGAACGACCTGAACTGAACTGAATGAATAGTAATTTGTGAGTGAATAAGTGTATGGTCTGAACTGAACGACCTGAACTGAACTGAACTTAACTTAACGACCTGAAATGGGATTGGGTAAGGTGAAATGTACACACCCTTAATTCATTATTGGATATCGTAGAGGGAGCAAATACGTCTTAAGAAGACAATATAATCGTCGGGATCGGATTTATTCTTGGTCTTCAATCAGGTTTGTTTATTTAGCTGTTGTTTTACTTCATACAAATTGAATGCCAGTAACAATTGTTGATGAAACAAAATCAAACAATCGAAATTGAAAAGGAATTCAAGAAATCGAGTTTAACGAGTTCAATCAAGCTCGATTCAGCTGTGATACCATGTCGATTTTACCAAATTGAGCTTTGATTGAAGCAGAGAACTAAAGAGAGAAAGAAGAGAGAGAGGTAAATTCTTTTAGCTCTTATTCACTCCGAGTATTGCGTACAGAATGAATGGACCAATGATTCAATCAAATAATGTACAAGGGAGTTGAGCTATATATCTAAGAGCTATCTAACAAACTGAGCTGCTCTCTAACAACTTAAAAACAGAATGTAACTAACTAGCTAGCATATGTACAATATAACAGAAGAGAGTAAGGCTAGGCAATCCCAAAAGTTATTGCAATTATATCAAACCCTCTTCGATCTTTTAACCAATGTTAATAATCTGATTGTCTATCACATTTTTCATCACGTATATGCTCAATGATAACTTTGATAATACTGTGAACATGAATAAACACCACACCATCTTTCTCACCTTCCTCGAAGCTCAATCTATGCTTAGCTTTTAGAACCAACTTCTTGTCAAGAACCTCAAACCACATCCTACCTATTTCGACCATTCTTCTTCCTCCACCATACTATATATATAACTCGCCTTCCTCATCCTCTAGTTGTTCCTCTTCTCAGCTAAAAAGCCTAAAACTATTGAGGTGATAACCTGAGGGGTGCAGTTTCTAAGGTGACAAATCTAAGGAGTTTGAAAATAGCCGCAAATAAGACTTAAGAGAACTCATCATAAGCTGTAAAATCATGTCAAAATATGTTTTTTAAAAAACGCATCCGTATTAAGCGTGATCTCCACTTAATTATTGAAACAATACTAAAGGGACCTTTAGAGATTACCACTTAAGATTTTCATTTAAAAGTTCATTTATCAAATCGTTTCACACAGCCTTTGGTGTAGAGACTCTTAACTCCTATGATATAAGTTAGAGGTTCGGATTCATGAACGAGGTTACGTTTTGGAATGCACCTTAAACTTAAAGGGGACTATTTATAACCAAATAGTGCATGCAAGTTACAGGAGTAATGTAAAGGAATTCAGAATGGAGTTATTTGACTTGGTCGGTTGATCCAACCCGAGAACACACAATTAACAGAATCGGGTTTTGAGTCCATACCTCATTGGTATTATTCGTGATTCCAAACCCATACCCATTTTTGAACCAAACGACATTTGAACCAAACGACACCTTAATAGAATTCAGAAAGGGGACTATTTATAACCTGCTGGGTAGTCAACCCGATTGATAAGTGTAGCAGTACCGTATATAATTAGCGAACAACACTGCTGCAGGCGATTTTGTTAATTTCTTCACAGCTCTCGTTACTCTTGTCCATGGAAGATTGATCATTGTGTTCTTCTTTGCAGCGAAGAAATCACCATTTTCAGCATCAATTTCTACTCTAGTAAGCAATTTCTCATTTCATCACTCTCAAACATTCTTTAATCTTCGAATTAGGCAGAAGCAATTGCACATTCACACACAGAGAAAATGAAAGGCTATTGGAGTAGCAATAGCATCATCGGTGGTGAATCAGAGCTCAATCAGCTACTAAACAACGCAACTTTTTGGCCATTAATTCACCACTCTGATACAGCAACTCGATCGTCGTTCTCCAAATACCACAGCAACAACAACTCAAGCAGATAGCCTACTCGTCAGATGGCCGAAAATCCCACTAACCGGCAAGTCATTATTCTGGCCGAAGTGTATCGTCATCTTGGGCGAATTACAGTAGCTGCGTGTATGTGGAGAAATTATTACATGGTGCGGGTCTCGGACAAATACCATTACAAGTGGTCTTATATATTTTGTTTTGTGAAAAATTTCATCGAGACCTTTGGCACCAGACATACAATAATTTCTCGTATTTGTTTGTCATGGGGAGATACCAGAGCTTCCCTTGCATTGTTCTTCTACTATCCCGCTCAAATAGTAGGCCTAGGCTATGATTAATTTATGGTCTACTAGTATTTTAGCACTTTTACCACAATAATAGTATTGTTTTGGGTTTACTGTAAGACCTTGCATAGTTACATTAACATCTTGGATAACACTGTCTACATTTCTATCCCAAGAATAAAAAGAAAAAGAAAAATGTTCGACTACATATACCCATCATTTTAAAAACTTTCTTACAACTCCTGAACTATTCCTGTATGTATCATCTCCTCATTCCTCTGTTTCTTCTCTTCGTCTCCCTTCTCTATTTTTACCCCTTCTTCTACACCATATTCTATTCTTTCTGTTTTGCTGTCCGTCGACGAGGTAACATTGCCATGGAAAATCAAGGAGATGACAAACAGGAACTTCTTCCATCAATAAAGGTACAACTCGTTTTATGGTGCTGATAAACCCCCTTTCCCCTCTTCTTTCTAACCCCAATAACTTCATGGTTTCTGAATTTACGAGTTTCTTGATAATGGTGGGTCTGTTAAATGCAAAATCCAGCATATGCTTCTTTCCTTAAGAGTTCACTCAAGAAACACAGGGATTTTCAAGGTTCTTGGTCAATCATATTCATATTCATCTTCATATTCACATTACTGATGCTATTTTACATTCTGGGTTTTGACATAATTATTGAACATGTAGACTGCTTCAAATGGGTTATTCTTGATTCCCATTATATTCCACTGTCCTTTTTTTTGATAGTAGTGTTCTAGT
Organism: Mesembryanthemum crystallinum; assembly: GCA_030267885.1. Lineage (NCBI taxonomy): Eukaryota > Viridiplantae > Streptophyta > Magnoliopsida > Caryophyllales > Aizoaceae > Mesembryanthemum > Mesembryanthemum crystallinum. The sequence continues at coordinate 2,516 of BSSO01007737.1, read as the reverse complement.
GATTGATGTCAATGGGGTTTCTTTATGTTAGGATTTAAGTTTAACGGTTATTTTTTACCTTGCATTAGTACGTACAATTATCTAAATGGGTCTATGATTCATGTTTCAGACCCTGTTACTCTTGCTTCTTGAATTCTTGAAGTTATTCCCTCCTCAACCCTTTGTTTCTGGTATTTGAGGTAGAATGTAAATTGATTGTGCAAAACATTCGTTCGGCTTTCCGATTTTGTGGTAGAGTGTGTGTAGGCCAGAGGAGTGAAGATCATGCCATGATTTTTGTCTCAATGATGATAAGTGTTTATTTTATGTATTTTATGATCAATTTGGTTCCTTCTTAGAGGGATATATATAGCTTAAATTAGTTTCCTTGATCCCTTCTACCCTTGCCACCTTTTTCTTGAAGTTTTACTGAGAAGGGGCAAGACTTTGAATGTGCTTGTGACTTTACTGAATAAATTTTTTCCTTAATCTTGAAGTTCTGTAGAAAGGCAACAACTTTGGGGGTTCTTTCAGTTAGCTACATGAAACTATGTTGACAGCTTCCTCTGATTTTTGGTTTTCCTCAATCAAAATTACTTCGAATTTTGAATGATTAGATGAATCTATATTAAACTGGTGTTTTGTCAAATTCAGTTGCCCTTTTTCAACAGCATCTTGATTTGTCTGATTGATTTTTTAATGTTTGGGAATGCAGACCGCACCTGGACAAGAAGAGCAGTTCGCTGCTCAGACTTCAGCCCGTGAGAGGAAGTACATATTAACACTCAAACTATTGATGAATCTCCTAAAAATTGCTTAATTCAACAGCAAATTGAAGTTATTTTACTCTTCTTATGGTCATGCAGTTGGCCAGGAAAAGCAAGCCATACATTCCGCAGTCAAGACAGCGTAGTAGCAGCAGTCAAGTGACTCCTGAGACAACATCAATGTCGAATGAAGCTTCACCTAATCGATCGGAGGTTATGGCTACTAAGCATAGTAGCAGTGGTCAAGTGACTTCTGAGACTACATCAAAGACAAATGAAGCTTCACCTAATCTATCGAAGGCTGCCACCAGTAAGCATAGTAGCTGCAGTCAAGTGACCCCTGAAACTACTTCAAAGTCAACCAAAGCTTCACCTAATCAATTGAAGGCTACTGCTAGTGAGCATAGTAGCAGCAGTCAAGTGACTCCTGAAACTACATCAAAGTCGAAAGAAGCTTCACCTCATCAATCAAAGGCTACGGCTAGTAAGTATAGTAGCAGCAGTCAAGTGACTCCTAGGACTACATCAAAGTCGAACAAAACTTCGCATAATCAATCAAAGGCTACGGGTAGTAAGCATAGTAGCAGCAGTCAAGTGACTCCTGGGACTACTTCAAAGTCGAACCAAGCTTCACCTGATCAATCGAGGGAGACCGCTTCCGCTAGTGATCTACCCGTAAACTGGAATCCCCTGGATGATGGCATTGCAGTGACATTACCAAACGGTGCACCTCCAACAAGGCAAGCTGTTGAATGGCACATGTACAGAGTTCTTCAAGGTCCTCCTCGAAGGGAAAGGCTTCCAGTGTTCAAGAATATAGCCCCTGATACAAGTGATAAGTAACAACTATCAGGTTTCTGGGTTCGATCACTTGCAGATTAGGACTGGTTAGCTGGTAATTATACTCGCGATAAGACTGTAAGTAGCTAGTTTTCAGCCTACAGAGTTTTAGCATCCATGTTTTTTTAGCTAGTTTTCAGACTGGGCCTTTGCTATTTCAGATGATCAAGGATACTATTAATTAAACATAGTACTGCATAGTTTTTGAAGGCTGAGAAATGCCATTAACCAACTTAAACATCATGTTTAGCTTGTGACTTTTTGTTTTTCCTCTCGATAATTGATGCTTGGCATGTAAGACAATTAGTAAACTTTTCATTGATAATTCTACAAAAGTACCCAGAAATTGATAAGCAAACTAATAAGTAATAACTATCCTAATTAGCCTTAAACAACAATAACTCTTGTGTCAGGTGGCCCGATATATCAGGCGAGTACTGGACAAACGAAAAGTGGTACTGGGTAAGTAAAAAACAGTACTGGAATGATAGTGATTGAGAAAAAAAGGTAATACTAGTTTTTGGGTTGCAAGTACAAATTTTTAGCTTATCAGTACCATTTTTACAGGCCACCAGTACTATCTGCCTAATATATCAGGCCGCCTGATGTGATAATTTGTGCTTAACCAATTAGCAACGTTAATATTTTTAAATAGACATGCACTGCAAATTGTAGCACAAATATTGTTTGCAAGTTTAGCTGTTCAGGCTCTTAATTGGTTGACATTGATTGGCTGACAAGACAATGTAATCTATTAGTCATTGTGATATTTAAGAGTTAAAACAACAAAAATTTGTCAGAAACCACCTTTTATAATAGTAGGTGTTTTTAGGGGATTGCTTTATATAACAGGAAAATTACTCGACGTAACCGTTTTTTCCAAAAATGCCCTCTTCATTTCTCTCCCCTCTCTCTCTCTCCAAAACAGGC
>BSSO01007736.1:0-10734 GCA_030267885.1 Mesembryanthemum crystallinum | reverse complement strand
AACGATAATAATTTCAAATAATCCTTTTAAATAATAAATAAATAATGTAGAAATATTTGGGGTATCACAAAGACAAAATGACAAATTCAGTAAAATAGTCCGAAACAGGGGGCTATTCTTCTCGGCGGGTGCAAGTCCTAAGCATTGGACTCCTCGTATCAACAAAATTCAGCAAAACGGTCCGAAGCCAAAGGTCTATTTCCACATGTAGGTCCTAAGCAGTGGACTTATCTTATCAAAGCAACGCAATGGTCCAAAATAGGGGACCATTTTTCTCACACATACGAGTCTAGAGCATTGGACTCCCATTATCCACAAGTCCACACGAATTCTACGCATAGAATTCTGTAGCAACAAAACATTCAAACACCAACACAAGAGACTTACATTCACATGGCGTCCCCTACGCGAAAGGTGCGACTCTGGCTCCTTGGTCAGATCGCTTGGCTCCCACGCGGTACTCGGGTGGAAGTCATACCTAAAGAAATCTTTCTGGGGTTTGGCGACTACTTCATCCTTCGCCTGCAATGGTATCACGCCTCGAGGAAAGGCTCGAATGAAGACGTCTAGCTCGTCGCGTCTACGAGGGGCCATAACTACAAAAAAACACAAAAATGATGGGATTCCTCGGTTCACGCTAAATTGAGAGAAAATTCACTTCAGAACGCAAAATGGAATATTTGTTCACTCTAAACATCGTAAAAATGCCAAAAGTTGACACCAAACTAAGGCATTCTCAACGGGTCTAGTTCGGCAAAAACCGAAATTTCGGCAGCATAACCACGCTCATCCCAAATATTTTCAAGAGGCTAGTACACACAAACACCATGCAAGCTACACAAACACCATGCAAGCCACGTTCATAAATTTGCACCCATTATGGAAAATTCAGAACCATGCCAAAATCGCTAGTTCATACAACTAAGTGGTTCCCAAGCATAATACAAGCAACAATAAGCAAGAAACGGGCATCCAAGCAAGCTCAATCAACAATGGTGGGTTAAAAACGCTACTTTCTCTCTCCTCAAGAACTCAAAATTCAAACCTACGGTTCACACCAAACCAACAAGTTCACTAGTATTATTTGGCATCCATAACATGGAAGTCACTAAAATTCAAGCCAGAATAGCACCATACAAGCCAAAAATCGAGTCTTTTCACTAGAAAAAACCACAAACATTCAACATGCAAAACTCAAGCAAAATCAACAAAAATTGACAAATAAGTTGAGAATCACATACTAACAAGCAATGTGGTCGATTTAATGAAAAATCCAAGCAAAATGGCGCGAAAATGAGCTTGAGAGCCTTCAAGAGGAGAGAGAAAGCTCAAGGGGGCCGAAAATGGAGGTTTCGGCCTCCCTTGAGCTCACTCAGGCGGGCCGGGCCGCGGTCCCACCGGTCTGGCGGTGGGCCCCCCGGTTTGGCGGCCCGAGCCCCATTTAGGCACCTCCCCTCATTTCCCTGCTTCGCACGCTTCTAATTGTTGTTTGATCCAACAGACTTCCGCGGTGAATTTTGGGACTGCCCTGGTTCAAAATTCAACCGTCGTTAGACAATCCGACAGGTAAAATATATCCCTTTTACCCACTCATAAGCTTTCAAGAACACCCACTTTTAAACCCTGAAATTTTTCAGATTATTCTAAAAACCCGATTTTACTCGGTACTCCCAAAATAAAAGTTTTCAGCAAACCCAGTTTAATTTGGTATTTTAATTTTAGCAGTTTGAGAGAGTAAAATCACAATTTATTCTTCCCTTTCAACAGGTGAGCACTCACCTTTACATCCATTAAAACTCGATTTAATTCGGTGTTTTTCGCGAAAACAAAATTTTTATCAGTTTGAGAGAGTAAAATTCCAATTTATTCATCTCATTCAACAAGTGAGCACTCACCTTTACATATATTGAAACCCGATTTAATTCGGTGTTTTTCGCAAAAACAAAACTTTTTGTAGTTCGGGAGAGTAAAAGTCCCATTTATTCCTCCCCTTCAACAGGTAAGCACTCACCTTTACATCCATTGAAACCCGATTTAATTCGGTGTTTTTCACAAAAACAAAAATTTTTAGCAGTTTGAGAGAGTAAAATTCCAATTTATTCCTCTCATTCAACAGGTTTACACTCACCTTTACACAAAACCCTATTTAATTCGCTATTATTCACAAAAGCAAAATTTTTGGCAGTTTGTGGGAATAAAATCCAATTTGTTCCTCTCATTCAATAGGTGGACATCCACCTCAACACACATTAAACCCGATTTTACTCGTTACTCGCATAACTGGTTTTGACAAACCTTTTCAACAGTTTTGGAGAACAAAACGCAATTTGCTCCTCCCATTCAACAGGTGACAACCCACCTTTACACACATGTCCTTCACCAGGAATAGTTGGGAAGCGCCATCCCAAGCGGTTTCGGACTACTTTGACCCTCGTTCTTCCCTGAGCTCGGTCAAAGTGGGGGCTTTTGTAGACACCCCACCCGCTGTCTCTTAAGTCCTCTGCCGCCCGATGATGAAATAATGGCACGTTTGGAAATGATGAACCTCTTACAAGCAAATGAGACCCTGAGAAGATTTAACCCAAAACTCTCACCCTCACAAAATAGCCCAGGTTCCGCAAAAAGAGCAAATGGACCCAGATCCATGGGTACATACCAGATTAGGGAAAATAAATATGCTTTGATTTTCAATTCTCGGCCAATCAGAGACGCGCCATACCGTTGACCACGCTCCCCGGGTGAGCGGGCCCAAGGCCACCAAACCGGTCTCACCACCGCCAAGCCGACGGGATCCCCCTTGGGCCGACGCGAATTTTGGCCTAGAACAGCTGTATGGCCTTTTGCTTAATTGCGAAGTATTGACACCATATAAATACGTCATCTCCCCTTCATTCCAAAGGGTGGATAAATGAGAGCTCAAGCTAGAGAATTAAGGTGTAATTTGAAACGATCAGAGGGTTCTTAATGCTAGAACCACCTTTTTTCAAGAAAATTCACACCAAGGGAAGCCTTCCTTGAACACCATAAAAACCACATCCACACCTCCACCACAAAACCAAAACATCCTCCCAAACACTCACCAAAGCTCCTAAACCGCCACTAACTTGGGGTCTTAATCTTAAGGAATCCCACACACGGAGGTTCCCATCCAAGGTAGTCATCCCGTGGGCGATCATCAAGGGTTACTTCCTTTACGCTTTCGTAATTTTGATTGATTTTCTGTGCTTGTTCATGTGAAATAAATCAATCTCATAAGAATTGAACCTCATGTTCACCCGACTAAATCTGACCTAAAACAACAGCATGTTCATTTAATTTTATCACCTTTCCAAAGCATGTAAAACACTAATAAAAACTCTAGGTTTAATTGGTGCACTAATCATTCGTGATTTTAATCCATCAATTATCCCCATGAGTTCGCCCTTCAGATGGGTTTGATTCATCTAATCAAATTCGTCCATAACGGTGTGAAGCGACCAACTTTATAAATTTCTTTGTGAATAAATGTGTGGTAACCCACATAGCAAAAGTAGTCAAGGGCTAAAATGTTGCATGCTTGTCATATGAAATAAACGGCAAAGTTCGCTTTGAATCCATTTGAATAGATTTTACATTCCCGAATCCGAGTCTCCTTTTGGGCAACATGAAGTCACGCCCTACGACAGGAATAGGGCGTAATTTGGCCCAATCATAATATCTCTTTATATATTCATGCTCGGTGCCTCCACAGTTTCCATATTTTGAAAATATGGTGGCGACTTCCTTACCTTGCAAACAAATGAACGAAACATAATAAAAACGTTCATGATAAAAAACAACAAAACCAAAAAATCGGCCAGATGCATGTAGGAAATGCGGGGGCGGGTTCCCGGATCCCACACCCATGTGCTAAATTCGCAAGGGCAAATCGGTCCTAAAATCCTATAAATTGGCCGGAAAATTAAACAAGGGGGGTTGGTCATGACCAAAGTAACTTATATGAGGGTTCCCGGCCACAAGAAAAATTATTTAAGGGGGTTTTGTACACAAAGTGTATTATATAAATGGGTTCCCCGCAAAAAATCCATTTTTTAAATGTATTGTGTTGGATAATTATAGAGTTTCACGTGGTTTAAAAATTTTATTTTTTATTTTAGTAAAATAATTTTTAGAATTTTTAATGGTTTTTTTTTTTTTATAAATTTTTAGAATCATGTTATCCTTAATATATGAGGATATATAGGGTCAATTAGACTATTACTCGTTAGTTGTCTTTGAATTGTGTTAACGGTGGTCCGTTTCATCCCATATGAGTACAAATATACAATGGCTATCTCTGATTAAAAAATTAAAAATAAATATACAATGGCCATCAGCCCATTACCACGTGACGATGTTGCACGTGAGTCATCCACATCTCAAAATGGTATGCCATTTACATGAATGGCATTCCGTTACCATGAATTAATCCACAATAAACAGTATGGGCTGACCAAGAATAAAAATGGTGGACCATATAAGCTAAGATTGTACCAAATAAATAACAAAAATTTGCCGCCAACCTCCCTATATAGTACATTTCTTGTGACAAACCCCCCTATAAAAAATAAAAAATTATAAGAAACCCCCCTATATCGCATTTTCCTTTTAAAATACCCCCTCTCTGGCCACTTTTTTTATTTTCCGGTCATATTCATAATTTTTGGACAAAAATACCCCTTATATGATATAACCCTCCCATTTACCCCATTCCCTCCTCTGCTTTTCTCTCTCTTTCCCTTCCATTATACTTCCTTTTTGTGGCTACCATGATTCTCATTTGTAATTGTCGACTCCATTGAAGATTGTAGGGTGAGATTGAATGTCCAATTTCAGTTGCTAATGTTTGGATGTGTTTGGCTTTGTAATTGGAAAGCAAGTTACTTTGCAGATTCTTCAATCAATTTGATCTTGAAGATAAAACCCAAACAAGTGACAAATTTAGGGAATGAGAGAGAGATCTGAGGCGAGAACATGTATTGGGATGAAAATCTTGCAATAAAAAGCTAATATAGGGGATAGATAGATATGTATGAGAGAGGGGCAAAACGGTCATAAAAATAAAATATCCACCGGAAAATTCAAAAAATGGCCAGAGAGGGGGTTTTTTAAAAGCTTTCTGTCATATAGGGGGGTTCTTTACAAGTTGTGGGTTTGTCACAAAAAACGTACTATATAGGGGGGTTGGCGGCAAATTTTTCTTTTTTAAATCCCTTCTATTATTTGGCTGGTAACATCAATTTTGTATTTCACTTTTACTTTGAATAATTTTCAAGAAAAATAAATGTTCATTCTTTTTATTTCATACGTGTTCGATTAATATTGTTAATATATATTTCTTTTATTATGTACGAATACTATATTCTTAAAAACGTTTCATATGTATATCTTTACATTAATTTTCCGACAATAATAATGGGTCAAATCATCAAATACATATAGCTCAAAATCTATTTTGTTCCTATATTTAGGTACGTTGTAATTTTTGAATTTAATTATGATATTAATTGTTCAAATGATAGATTATTTGAGTTTGTCCGAATATGTAAGATATTAATCATATTAATGTATAAGGTGTGTCATAATTTTCATGGCTTTGTAAGGTATAACCCCCNTGTTTTATTTTGTACTTTTGTGGGTATTTTGATTTTTTTGGATATTATCTCTATAATTTTCTTGTTTTCTATTATTTCTTGCACTTGTACGATAATATATGATGAATACTATAATCATACATGATTATAAACGATATGACATCCATGAAAATATACAGGCTTCCCTAACTCTGCTACAAGTGCATAGTCCTTACATGCAACTCTGAAGTGTCGTGTATATGCAAGAATGCTTTCACACATTCCAGTTATTATCTTTTGCATGCAATAAAGATTGTCAAATTGGTTGTAGAATCATTATCTTTAGCTGTAGATCATGGGTTCAAATCTTCTACACAGCAAACATATATTTACTATTTGGTAATGAAGTTGTATTTTAATTAAGATGATGATGTGGCATCATAGTTTTACTTTGTTGCCTTTTGATTTATAATATAAATGACAGGGAGCCTCTGCCTTCAATGCCAACTATATTGTCAATGCTGTCATCTTTGAAGTTGTTGTTTCTACTGCTAGGGCTAAATTCATGGTTCACGATATTTGGTTGTAAATCTTAAGTGTCCCAGTCATCTATACTAAGGGGTCGCTTAAATTGTTTGTTTTGACTTGATTAGGGGGAAACGAAGGAGTTCTTGTGCTGTGGCAACTAGACACAGGGAAGCAGAAGCTTCTACCACGAATTGGATCTCCCCTTTTATATTTTGTGCATTCTCCTGATCCTACTCTCTCTGCGGTAAGAACATTTTGACATGTAGACATTACATGTGTTATTATTGTTCCTTCAACTATACTTTGCATTTTATGGCTTTATTAAAACAAGAAGCATTAGATTTCTTGTGCAGATAATCAAATCCATCTTTTGAAGATGCCTTCCTTGGAAATCTTCAAGTCTATTGCTGGTATTAAGGTTGGTACTTATATATCATTTTTTCTTATAAAATTTCTTTTGCCAAGTTTAAGCATAATTGACAACCTCATGCAATTAATGTTGCGATGAACATGGGTGGAATGACACATTTTATTTATTTTTATTCTATAAAGTAGTGAATGTATGGAAGCTGAAATAGTATGCAGGTTCTCTGATGTGCTACCCTTTCTCGCCCCTCACTCTCTCACCTGCCTTGTTTTTCTTTTTTTTTTTGGATGTATCATGTATGTCTTGTGTATGTATGTGCTACGGTTGTAAGCATATGTGGCCTGAAAGCACCACAAATAAATGAGGAAATTTTTTTCTAGTTCTATTTTTACTGTCCTTTCTATTTGCTATGCCCAATTTGCTGTCAATATTATGAACTTGAATAAGTGATATTGTGATGGAGGGAATAGTAATATTTCGATCAAAGCCATATTAGATGCTGGAAGGCATGATATGAAGAGACGTGTAAGCAAGGAATGCTAAGGAATTCATATTTGGAAGGGATGCTAATAGAACATGATGTTTGGACTGAATACAGACAAAAACATAGACTGAAGGGAAAGGGCACTTGGCGATTAGTTCATAATTAGATTGTGAAGCAACTTAAAAATTTGTGTGCGGATGTATTCAACCAAATAATAAAGTAGAGGAAAGATCTTATCTAGAAATTGTTGTGCCGTGGACAGACCACTGTCCTAAAAGACGATTTCGCCTAGCCTAGGTGCAAGCTCTCTTAGGCGGCCGTCCTCCGGGATTAACACAACTCTGATCTAGGTGTGCACTCAAACCGGATAGAGTAACCAAATTCTCATGCTTAAACAGAAAACATTTTTTTGGAATAGTGGACCAATTTGTCAATACTTGATTTGTCAATACTTGTGTGTTCCAAAATAGTTTTTAGGAGCTGATTTTATAGAAGAAAAGAGGTTGAAAAATTGGAGAAGATGTAGAAAACCGGTTAGTTTACATAGGAAATATGTACAGTCAAACTCGGTGAACCAAATGACTTCGTAAATGACCAACCTCAATAAAAGCGAGAAGACTTGTTGAAAATCAGTTTCGAAACAGGAAAATCAAAAGTTTATGTAGAACAAAAGTAACCCAACCCACAACCTCGCGTGTGGTGCACCAAAGTGGGACAAGTTTCCATACATAAACCTTTATCCAACATCAAAACTTTGAAGATTTTCCAACAATTTTTACGGTGAATAGAAGGAGAGTATTGCTAATGCATTGAATAGATGGATATGTGTAGTTTGGTTTGTATGAATTAGGAATGGATTTACTAGTTTGTTCAATATAGGCAAAAGGTTTAGCTAAATTTGATTATGCTATTAAGGGAGCTATGCTTGTCCTTAGGCCTCACAAAAACCGACCCGAATCGACTGATATCGGACTTGCCCTGACATCCAAATATATAGTAGTAGTATCCAAAACCGACTTAATTCGATCTAGTCCAACTCCAACCCGATATCCTATTAACCCAGATAAGCAAATTGACCAGAACCCGATACTAGCCGATTTGAAGTGGTCCAAAAATGAAATAAACTAACCGAAATCTACTCGAAACCCAACTGCACCAGCCGATTTTGTTATTGGATTATATTTGGTTCCATGGTTTGATATTGTGGTATCGCTCGTGATTGGGGTAACGGTCGCAATGTCGCGGAAACGGATAGGATTCGCTTATCGGGTGGGGGTTGTCATGGGGTATATTTTGTATCTTCCATATCGGTTGTATCGACCATTTATTGGCTGTATTGGCTAATTATTAGCAAATTATTAACCGTATCGGCTATGTAATTGCTTTATCGGCCATATAACTGCCGTATCGGTCATGAATCGGACACCACTTGAAGTACCCAGATTTCGTGTATTGGAAACCTCAAAAGCTGTCACGTAAAGAAATACATCGTGTATCGGCCGATGTTTGACACCATGTTTGGGTCAGATTGTGGGTTCTAAAAATTGGACTTTGTTCACTCTCTTTGAACTGTCATCTGGACTGGCCTACATCTCTTCGTAGTGCTTTGCTGGGACACTGGTTGTTTGACACTTTCTTGTGCTTGAATGTTTGTGCTGAATGGTGTACCTTGTCATGTGTATTATTTAACCTTTATTGTTGCTTGATTATGAGCTTGCTAAGTGAAAGACCTTTACTCCTTCCCTTGACAACGTATCCAAGTTGAATGTATTTGTACTAAACATTTTGCCGCGTCTTCCATTGATCTTAACTGTCTTGGTACCAAATTGAGCTTAGCACCTAGGGGTTGAATGCTCTGCCTATGGTTAGATCTGGGTTGTCAAGATTTGAGCAGCCTTATAATTATTGTAGCAGAAATTTGTATTTCATGATGAAATTCTAATGCTGTATTTTGCAGCTCCCTTGTTCTTTTCCAGAGATGTGGAATGGCTTGCCTAGTGGATTCTGCTTCGATTCTTCAGCTGGCTTGGTTGTTTTGCCTACGGAAAACTACTCCATCCAATTTTATAGCCTGTTGGATAACCATGAAATTTTGCAGGTGCAGTCCTGAAACATACTGTAATTTGGTATTGATTATTTTTTATGACAAACAAATCTGCAACTCTTCTTTTCAAGCTTTTCTATCTGTCCCTGCCCTTTCCATTATAATTATATATATATACAACTCTAGTTATTTATAGCTCAAGTGTGACTTGGGTTCCAGCTGCAAATGTTCTTAGGTGTAAACAGAATCTCAAGATCTCTGTCGTTTATTGTTAAAATTGATGGCTGATATTCTTAGTTAGCACAGTTGACACATAAGAATTAAATATATTTGTCATTTCATCAAATTGGATAAAAAAGAAAAATTGAGCTCATTGTTGAGTGGATATTTGTAACCGAGTTATTGCTTGACTCTTCTTTAAGTATGTTGAATGCGTTGGTCTAAAATTGTTCATTTACAGGTTCAAATCTGTGAAAGAAACCACCAACCAAGTGATGAGATAACGGTACCTACATCTATCTTTTTCTTTGCTCTATCGTAAAATGTGTAGGTAGATGAATAATTGAGGTTTTAAGATACCTTCATTCTTGCAGTCCCTTCATTCTTGCAGTCCTTTCAATCCAGCATGATCAACTTTCTGTTATCTTTTTTATCGCTGTGACCGTCTAATCTGTTTTTATCAAACTTGGCAATGCTAACCTTCACTTCAGCTTCAAACTGAAACACGAACAAAAAATAAATTAACATTATCAATAGTCAAGGAGCCCAGAACCACTTTTTTATTCAGGGAACACAAATCCAATAATTAATGAGGTAATTGTCAGGTAATTATTCTTGACTAAATACTTATTATCAATGGTTTGTGAACATTGTGGACAAAATTGGATGGAGGGAGTATTCTGCTTCGCAATTTTCTAATTTAAGTAATCTTGTCTGGCGAAAAAAGAAATTAGGGATTAGTATACTGGTAAAATCACCGTAGACATTCTGCTGTGAATGATTTGTATTATGGTGTAAGATGCATTGGACTACAATCAAATGTTATTCTGTCAATACTTTCCTAGTTATTGTACTTTATTACTTTTATAGATTGTTTTTCCCCTTGTTTTTATTGAATAACTTCATCATCTTTTAATCTTCGTGTTATCTTGTATTAACAGGTAGTAGTGAGCTTAGTAGCACTATCGCGTGATGGTTCCATTATGAGTACTGTTGAAACTAGGTTATCTGAAGATGGAATTGGAGGCCTTGTTTGCTTAAAGTTTTGGGCTTGTGAAACACAGAAGAAGGATTTCAAATTGTCAACCATAGTTTATGAACCTCACAGGTCTGTTCTAAGATGTGATTCAACATTAGTTACTGTTTCGCAGTACTATTATTTCTTTTTTGTTCATTTCAAATATAGGTTCTCGTCTGTTACTGTACCTTTCTTCCTTCATCATAGCATTTTTAGATCTACTATAACTTTGCTTGTGATGCTTTCTGTTAGAATTTTAAGTTTGGAAAACCTATCATCTATGCCATATGGCCTATTAGTGTTCTGATTTGAGTAAGAGAAGTGGTGGAAATTTATTATGTTGAAACTGCTGATGAATCAATGTGCTGTAATAAAGCTGTTATTGAAGGCTAGGATGTATATCTGAGTAATCTGACTAAAACCTGTGAACATCTTAGGGCTCGTTTGGAATGGGGGGGCAAATTAGGGGGTTAATGGAGAAGA
>BSSO01007735.1:0-10734 GCA_030267885.1 Mesembryanthemum crystallinum | reverse complement strand
CTTGTAATCATCATTATTTGCACCTAAAATGCACAAACAAGAGCAAGGCACCACAAAAACGAAAAGAGGAACAAAAAGAGCTAAAAGAAGCGAAAAGATGAGTGATAACAACGAATTTAGGCAAGATGGGGTATGATTTCAGGACAAATAATCATCAAATATCCAATCTATCAATAAGTATCTCGCTTTGACTTGGTTCTCCCATTGTGTGCGGTGTTATTGGAATTGTTGGGTTTGATGAGAAAAGTTCTGCCATGCGGAACGAGTCTAGGGACCCAAAGTCTGATAATGGTGGTGATGGAGGTTGATCTGTCGATGTTGTGGGCTGCAAAGATGTGGGCTGGACCGTTCTCAATGGTGGTGATGATTCGACGATAGCGTAGCGGTGCAACCTTCGGACTCGCTCCCTTTGCCACACTATAGTTTCCTTCCCTAACATGGACAAGTTGGATTTATTTAAGACACAAACTCTGAACTAAAATGCAATAGAAACTCCCCCGTCATGATTGAATGTAATGGACCTTCATGATGATCGTTTGTGACCTATAATTCTATATGCAATATGGGACCACAACTTTCATGAGACGTAAATTTACAATGACAAGTATAGTAAACATGGGACTTGGACTCTATATGCAATATGGAATTACATACAAAGGATCGATCTTCTCCTCCTTTTGAGGAAACTCTTTTACATGGACAAGACTCTCCTACTAAAACGTGACTCTTCTACATGTGTCATACCATTATTTGCACATAGCACATAGCACATAGCATGTTGGGTAACAAATAGGATGTATGATCATGATGCATATGATCCTAAATAGGGTATCCTAATCCAAGGTTCTAGGGTGTACTACGGTTTTCGGGTCGGTTAGCGGTTCCCATGACAAGACACTTCATCACCGATAGAGTGCACAGTGCGACTAGAATGCCTAGTTATCCCCCCATCGAGTGGACAAGGAGAAGGCGTCATGGGTTGGAGTAAGCAGCCGTCGACTCCCAGCTTGAATCGAGTAGACCAGTCAGGATGTAGTGCCCTTCAAAGGTATTAGGTAATATGATGAAAATTTCGTGGTTATTGTTAAGGATGTAGTTCAAATTTCGTCCTCTTAAAACATCCCCAGTGAAGTCGCCACTGTAGAGACCACGACCCGTAGGGGGTATGGTCCCCTACGTGACAAGTTCACTTGGTTTTAGAAAATAAGTCGCCAATAAGTTTTAGTAAAAACTTATAAAATTTAATAAAGACCAAATTGGCGTTTTTAGAGAAAATACGCCTAAGGGATCCTCCAATTACCGATAGGGACAATCCGAAGGGACAAACAAATACCGAAGGGACGATTGGAGGAGGTTCCACTTAGAGTTTTAGAAAACTCCGTTTCCCGATTGTCCCATAGAGCCTCTAGTGTGGAGACTTCCGACTTCAAACTTGGTCGAAACCAAAGTCAAGATTCGGGGACGAGGTTATGGCTTTTGGATGGAGTGCACCCAAGCCGCCCATTGGAATCGGTGTCTACATCATCACCATCTCTTGCCATGTCATCTTACATTAACACTATAATAATGTAGAGCTATTCTAATGACCAATTAAAGAGAATAAAGAAATGAATACCACCATTAAGTGGGAAGACAAGTAGTGCACTTTTAAAATAACTCATGAAACCTAGGCCAATCACTAACCTTTATGCTAACAAAACAAAATCAAACAAAATCACAATGTCATTATTCATGTCTTCTCTTTGTATGTGATCATGACCTGAATTTGGAGTGGATCGTGCAAAATGTGGTTGACATGTGGGCATCCACATCACTCAAAAGTTATTGCAACATCATCAGATGTTGCCATTGATAAGTTTGAGAATATTAAAGACTCCTACGGGTTTGGGCCTATGGGTTTTGATAGGGGACTTGAGAGTTTGGGCGTTGGGCAAAATAAATTAGAGCCCACAAATAAATCAACCCAACATAATTAATCAGGCCCGGCCCATGGCAAGTGCAACATGGGCGGTTGCACAGGGCCTCTTATCATGATGGGCCTCGTTTTTCATTTATTGGCTTGCAAGCTTTGAGAAACTCTACCTCCCTGTAATCCTTTACCCCCAGGCCCCACATTTCTCCCACATCTCCTCTCTAATCTATATGCACTTTATTATATTCATTATTATACTCCATGAGTCCAACCCCCCTCTTTCTAATTGTTTGTCAAGCTCAAACCACTCAACTCCCCTAGTAATCACAATAGTTAATTACTGCTCCCTTTAAAATAGATCATCCTTGCATTGATATTTTTATTTTTGTTTTAATTGGGTTAGCCTTTGTTTAATCAATTTTTGAATTTTTTGACCTTTATTTGCTTTCAGTAGTTGTTAGATGTGGTGTTCTTGTTGCTAGTTTATGTTTATACATTTTTAATTATTAATTTTATCTAGTGATTCGTTAAACTTTTTCCCTTTGTTTAGTTAGTTCAGTTGGTCTAGTAACTTAATTTTGTAAACCCATCCTCGTGCGATTGACCTGTATTTTCCGATACTAGCTATAACTACGCATGCACTTACGGTTATTACTTTTTATTCAAGAAATATGTTTCTTGCAAATTTCATTATAGGTTAAATACGTTTGGGGCTTTTCTCATTTTTTTTTTTTGTGATATTAGTAGCCAATTTTTGGCCTTTTCTCGATTTTTTAGGGCCCAAAATTTATTTTGGCACAGGGCCTCTAAAATGTTTGGGACGACCCTGTAATTAATATAAATAAATATTAATTGATAATTCTCAAGGCAATTACTACCTTGTTATCAGAGTCTTCCCTAAAAGGTGCCTTTTCAGTATCTATAAATTGGTTCTTTATGTACGTTCATTCTTCCAAAGCAAGAAGGCATTGTTTGCATCCTCAATGGAATTTTACTCTTCATAGTGGGGGTAAAATTTCCTTTAGAAAAGTGATATCACGCCTCTTTGCCTATTGTAAATAATATCTCTCTATATAACAATCTAAAGATAATTTTATATCTAACAATCTAAAGGAAATTTTATTTCAATGGAGTCTGAATTGTCTACATCAGTAAAAGCACATTTTCAAAATTTCGACAACAAACTCGCTCGTTTGATGGGACGAATTATAGGTGGAAGGATCGTATGGTGTTCCTATTGACGGCTTTGAAGGTATTCTATGTCCTCGACCCGGATTTGCCGCCTGTTTCAGAGCCAAAGTCGGACAGTACTGAAATTATTAAAAAGGAGAAGAGCAAGCACAAGGAAGATGAATTAGTCTGTCGCGGTTTTCTCCTTAATTCCCTCACCGATCATCTGTATGATCTCTACCGGAATTTGTCGTCACTGAAGGAGATATGGGCTGCTAGTGAATCAAAATACAAAAACGAGAAGAAAGGTACTGATAAATTTCTCGCCATGAGTTATTTCGGGTATGCTATGTGTGATGACAAAACTATTATGGATCAAGTCCATGAATTGCAAGTGTTAGTGTCCCGTTTAACTGATCTTGACTGCAAGATGCCTGACCCGCTCCAAATTGGAGCAATTCTATCAAAGTTACCTGAATCTTGGAATGATTTTCGTAAGAAAATATTGCATACTACTGAGCCTATTTGTTTAGAGCAATTTCAGACTCATTTACAATTTGAGGCTGAAAATCGTGCCCGTGTTGCAATTTTTATGAATTCAAAGTCAATACTGTTACTGACAATAACAAAAAAAAATCCCTATAACAATAGTCTAAAAATACAAAAGGGCAAAGAAATCGTTTAAGAATTCTAAACCTTATGCTAAGGATTTAGCATGTTTCCATTGTGGAAAGAAAGGGCATGTGATAAAAGAGTGCAGGTTTAAAAATAATACTTGGAAGAGGTTAGGATCTGAGAAGCAATCAAATGGCAAGGCAAATGTGGTTCAAAGTTCAAGCCCATATTTGGTTGCTATAGTTTCAGAAATGCAAATAGGCATGGTGACAGAACTTCATATGGCTGCTGCTGTTGCATCAAACAATTGGTGGCTAGATTCCGGGGCCACAATACATGTTTGCAACAATAGGGCACAGTTCAAGACTTATGAAGAAACAAAGGATGTAGAGGATGTTCTTATAGGAAACCATGGGACAGCAAAGGTTCTTGAAAAGGGAACAGTGGAATTAAACTTCACTTGTGGAAAGAAGCTTACTTTACTTAATGTTTTTCATGTTCCAGAACTTAGGAAGAATCTTTTATCTGCAAATTTGCTTTGTAATAAGGGTTTTAAAATAGTCTTAAAGTCTGATAATGTAACATTCACCAAGAATAGTGTATTTGTTGGGAAGGGATACAGTTGTGACAATATGTTCAAACCCAATATTAATGAAATAAATAACTTATTTGCTTATGTTGTTGAGTATCCTCCTTCTCTTTGGCATTCTAGACTAGGCCATGTTAATTATAAAACTCTTAAGTATATGAGTAAACATGGTTATATTTCCTATCATGGTGATTTTTGTAATAAATGTGAAATTTGTGTGCAAGTAAAACTGACAAGGAAACCATTTCCAAGTGTTGAAAGAAATAATTCTGAAATTTTAAGTTTGATGCGTTCAGACTTTTGTGAATTTAATAGTCACATGACAAGAGGTGGCAAACGATATTTTATAACTTTTATCGATGATTACTCCAAATTTACTTATGTTTATCTTCTAAGGAGTAAGGATGAAGCATTTGCTAAATTTAAAGAATTTAAGGCTTTCGTAGAAAATCAAAAGGAGAAAAAGATCATAATACTCCGCAATGATAAAGGCGGAGAATACTTTACAGAATCTTTTGATAAATATTGTGAGGAGCATGGAGTAATTCATCAAAAAAGTGCACCACGAACTCCTCAACAAAATGGGGTGGCCGAACGAAAAAATAGAACATATATTGATATGATTAATTCTATGCTTTTAAATGCTAAACTTCCAAATAATCTTTGGGGTGAAGCTTTACTTACTGCTTACCATATTAATAATAGAATTCCTATGATGAAAACTCATAAATCTCCATGAGTCATGGTTCGGTAGAAAACCAAACTTAAATTACTTTAAAGTTTGGGGTTGCATTGCATATTATAAAATAACCGACCCTAATAAATCAAAATTAGGACCAAAAGTTTCAAGGAGCGTATTTGTGGGATATGCTCAAAATTCTACAAACAAATGTAATAGTAGAATCCCTACATGTGGAGTTCTTTGAAAATAAGTTTGTGCATGATCCAATTAGACAAGATCAACATGAGACAATCATACAAGATCAGTCACAATTATGCACAGAAACAATTAATGGAGATTCTACTAATGCTTCATCTAATAATAAAAGGAAAAGAGAGGACACTAACAATGGAAATAATAAAACTGAACCTAAGAGACGCCAAAGGGCGAGAAAAAAAAATCTCTAGGTTCAGATTTTATTTCTCCTGATTCTATTGTGTTCCTTGTTGACGGTGACAGAAATAAGGTGATTAATAAAATGACAATCACATTGAATATTGAAGATGATCCCAAAACATTTGAAGAAGCAATGAATTCAAGGGATGCACCTTTTTGGATAGAAGTCATAAATGATGAAATGGATTCTATCATGTCTAATGGTACATGGTTTTTAACAGACTTGTGACCAGGTTCAAAATGCATCAAATGCAAATGGGTGTTTCGAAAGAAATATAGTACAGATGGTACTGTAATAACCTTTAAGGCTAGATTGGTAGCAAAAGGTTTTACTCAAAAGGAGGATATTGACTATTTTGATACTTATGCACCCGTTGCAAAAACATCCTCTATAAGAGTTCTTATTGATTTAGCCTTTATATATAATTTGTGTGTCCATCAAATGGACGTTAAAACAAAAATTTTAAATGGAGATTTAAATGAGTAAGTTTACATGGAACGACCCGAGGGTTTGATACTTCCAGAAAATGAAAACAAAGTCTGCAAGTTAGTTAAATCTTTATATGGGTTAAAACAAGCACCAAAGCAGTGGCATGAAAAATTTGACAAAGCCATTTTAGACTTTGGTTTTATATTTAATAGTGCTGATAGATGTATATACTCTAAATCCACCAAAGACTATATAGTAATTATTAGTCTTTACGTGAATGATTTATTAATTTTTAGCACTAATGAGATTGGTATTTATGAAACTAAAATGTATCTTATTTCAATGTTTAAAATGAAAGATTTAATTGAAGTAGATACTATTTTAGTAATTAAAATTAAGAAACATGATTCGGGGTATGTTCTTAATCAATCTCACTACATAGAGAAAATGTTGCAGAAATTTGAACATCTCAACATAAAGGATGCTAGTACTCCATTTGATTCTAGCATAAAGTTCCCCGAAAAAATGAATCGTATGATAGCACAAGTTGAATATGCTAGTGCTATTGGAAGCCTCATGTACGCCATGCATTGTAATAGACCAGATATTGCTTTTGCTGTTAGCAAGCTATCTAGATATATTAGTAGGCCTAGTACAATACACTGGAAAGTAATTGCAAGGGTACTAGGATATCTTAAGAACAGAATTTTGGATTACATTATGATAAGTATCCTAGTATTTTAGAAGGATTTACTGATGCTATTTGGATTACTAGCAAAAACGATAGTAAATCCACTACTAGGTGGATTTACACCTTAGGCGATGATGCAGTGAGTTGGGCTTCTAAAAAGCAAACAATAATCGCTTACTCAACTATGCAGGCTGAATTTATTGCATTGACAGCATGTGGAAAGGAAGCAGAATGGCTAAGAAAGTTATTATTGGATACAACATTGTGGCCTCAACCAATGCCATCTCTTTCCTTATATTGTGATAGTGAAGCAACTATGTCAAAAGCATACAATAATGTGTACAATGGAAAATCTAGGCACATTGGTTTAAGGCATGCCTATGTTAGACATTTAATATCTAGTGGAATTATTTCCATTGTATACGTTAAATCTGTAGACAATCTTGCAGATCCTCTTACCAATGCTTTGACTAGAGACTTGGTAAGTAAATTTACTGGTTTGATGAGGTTGAGAGATGTGTAGGAAACCGATAACATAAACCCAATTTTGAATTAGTAAAAACTAATTGCAAAGTTCAATGGGTAAAAACAAGTTGTGATACCCCAAATATTTCTACATTACTTATTATCGTTCAATTATACGATAATTCTCCTTTATGAATTTTATTAAATTATTTGATTTATTTGAATTATGAGATTTAATACTCCCTCCGTCTCAAAATAACTGTTGCTTTAGGCTTATGCACACATATTAATAAATCATTACATTAGCGAATGATTTAAAAAAGTTGCCCATAATACCCTTCCTCTTAACTGCTTTTCTTATACCGTATTACGTACCCAATTTCAACTCGGTTTTTACTCCTCATTGGGATAGTCAAAAATAAAAACACACTCTCTCTCTCTCTCTCTCATAATTTACATTCTCTTCCCTGTAAGGCAAATTCCCCTTTTGTTTCTCTGTCATTCAATGACTAAAAATATGATGGCTCTTCATCTCCTCTGCTTCTACAATATGTGCGGCAAAACCATATAGTAGATTTAATTTCACCAATATCACTGCAAGTATGAAAATTTAAAAATTTGGCACCACAATATATCCACCAAATTTTTAAAGATGAAATTTTCATTTTTATTTCCCACCACAATTTTGCCTTATAAAACTAGGAGCTGTGCTTACTGCTCATTCAAGAATGCAACAAGAATGCAGACTCCACGAATTGAAATCGATTTGAATATTGAGATACCACAATATGAATTTGAGTTGCCAGAAGATGTTGTAGTTGATGATAATGGAGTACAACAACAAGAGGAAGTTTTTTTGGATCCTAATTCTGATATTCTACTGTTTGAGAATGATACAAATATGGAAGAAATTACTGATGGAGGTAGCAACTAGAATTGTACTCTGTTCCATATTGTTTTCCATTTCCATGTTCAAGTAGTTGTTCTGAACTGGTTCTCCATTGCCATGCTCTATTATTTGTTCTACTACTAGTTGTAGTTGTGCACACAACCTGTTCGATAAATTGTGTGAATGAAATTTGTAGTTTTTTTTCATGTTGGTTACTGTATCTTTGTTTATTCTTTTTCCAATTTTGTAGTGGATGAGAATTTTGATGGTGAAAATGGAGATGAAGACTCATCACAGCCACCAAGCAATCAAGGGATATGTGAAAATTTAAGCAATGATGTGCGTAGAGCCGTGTACGCTATGCTACTAAAAAACAGTTAAATGGGAATTTAAGAAGAGGGGTGATGAGAGCAGTGGCATCACATTTCTCAGTTTCTATACGAACTATTCAGCGCATTTAGAATCAATCCCAACAAGGTTCCATAAACGCCACTGTGTCTAATAGGAGATCAAATTGTGGTCGAAAAAGAGTTCAGCTTGACTTGCAACACTTTCGGTAGGTTCCTTTGTCTAATCGGAGAAGTCTAAGGTCTTTAGCATGTCAACTTGATATGGATAAGAACACACTGTCGAGGCTGCACAAGGAAGGGGCTATAAGACGACACTCGAATGCAATCAAACCCTTTTTAAAGGAAGAAAACAAAAGAGCTAGGTTGCCGTTTTGTTTATCGATGATTGATAATGCTAGTATACCACACGAACCCACCTTTGTTGGGATGTACAACATCGTCGCCATAGACGAGAAGTGGTTTTACTTAGCAAAGAAGTCAGAGATTTACTACATGCTACCTGATGAAGAGGAACCTCTACGCTCTTGCAAAAGCACTAATTTCATTGCAAAGGTGATGTTCTTAGTTGCTATAGCTCGCCCACGGTATGATGCAGAAGGTAATGAAAATTTTTCTGGTAAAATTAGGTTGTTTCCTCTGATCACACAAGAACCGGCTAGAAGGAATAGCATTAATAGGCTTGCAGGCACGATAGTAACAAAACCAATAACTTCGGTGACAAAAGAGGTTACAAAGTCATTTTTGATTGAAAAGGTGTTGCCTGAAATTCGGGAAAAATGTCCAATAGAGGACTCAAGAAACCCAATTTTTATTCAACAAGACAATGCTAGAACATACATTGCTGAAAATGACGTTGATTTTCGCCGAGCAGCTATCGAAGGTGGATTTGACATTCATTTAATGTGTCAGCCTCCAAATTCTCCGGACTTGAATGTTATAGACCTCGGGTTCTTTAATCTTATTCAATCATTGCAGTATAAGGAGGCACCGAGAACGATTGATGATCTTGTCAGTGCGGTTATGAAGGCATTCGATGATTTTTCGACGACAAAGTCGAACCATATATTTTTGTCATGGTAGTTGTGTATGATGGAAATTATGCAAGCCAAAGGCTGCCATAAGTATAAGATTCCCCATGTTAACAAAGCAATGTTAGAAAGGGAGGGTCAGCTTCCTAGTTCTTTTAAAATGTGACCCTGTATTAGTACATGAAGTCCTTCATTTTTTGAATGAGGAATAATTTGGTTTGTAGTTGAAATTTGCAATTGAAGTGCTAAGAGTATCAAATTAAAAAGGAGTTTGAGTATCCATTTATATCTTTGAAATGAGATGAATGAAATCAAACATCAATTTATATGTCTCACGAACTTTTACGTACTTGTCATAGAGCAAGCAATAGATGAAAAAAAAAGTTGAGAGTAAAATCATAGACCAAGTAAATTTCATACTGGAAGTTTTATTTGATGCCAATCTAAACACAATTGCTTCAGTTACATGAACACCATATTAGTCCAATTTTTTTCTTCTGTTTCTCATAATCCGCCTTTTTTCTTTGGAGGGGATCGGCAGAAAATATTCAGGAAGAATTTTTTTTAACAATTCTTTATCTATGTTGGGCTTATATATATACTCCATAAAGTGTCTTCTCCTTCATCCTCATCCATCGAGTCGGGGACTATTTCTTCGTCATTCTCATCCATCGAGTCCGGGACTACTTCTCCGTCATCCTTATCCATCGAGTCGGGGACTACATCTATGTCATCATCGTCCTTCGAGTTAGCGACTATTTCTCTGTCACTATCATCCCCATCCATTGAGTCTTCGATCATCGTATTATTGAATCTACCGAATCTTTAATATCAGAATCTGAGACTACATCTTTATCCATCTTTACTACTGACTCTTGGTTGATTTTTACTGGGAGGTAGGGTAGCCAAGCTTCCAATACATCAGGGTATGAAGTTCACACCATATCACGAGTACAATTTATACTGCTTGTTCATTTTGCTTTGAAAAATTTGCATTAATTGTATTTGAATTTTTTTACTCGTAATTTTTTTTTTTTTTGTTAACAGTAGTCAAGAACCTTGGTACTCTATACATGACATTAATTGTCTTTGGCAGTTGTGTTTGCATTTTACTAGAAGTTTGACTACATTAAGAAATTTAGTTAAGGGTAATGTGGGAAAGTAGTGCTTTGGAATTCTAAAGCGACAGATATTGTCATATTCGCCTTTATCGTCCCCTTTACTCACTGCATATGTGATTAGTTATGTGTCTCTTAGTACGCATAACTTAGTATTCATTGCATTGCTAGCTAGACCACGAATACATCCTCGCCGCACGAGAGTTTTCAAAATGATTTTGGTTCCCATCTACCCTTCTCATGGGCTGGAATTTCTTCTTTAAAAGCTCGTACCGAAACTTCTTTTAAGGGGGGTGAGATGTGATACCCCAAATATTTCTATATTATTTATTAATTATTTCAAATGATTATTTTGAAATT
>BSSO01007734.1:0-10735 GCA_030267885.1 Mesembryanthemum crystallinum | reverse complement strand
CCCCCGGTAGTTACTGTTTTAACTCTTAGGTCACTCGCCAAGCGTCCGTCACCCAAGAGACGCATTATATATTTTTTACTAGATACATAGGAAAATTTGTCGTTATATACCTTTTATAGGTCACTTTTTGTTGTTATATACCTTATACAATTTTTTTTTTTTTTTTTTTTTTTTTTAAATTATATACCTTTTATGAGGTTTTTTTTATTGCCGATCTATACCAAGAGTCATTTCCAGCAAATATTAATGAAGATATTCCTTTATGACTTTTTTTTTTTTGTAATTTTGCATAATATTTAAGTAATTTAATGCCAAGTTTTAAAAGTTTCCCAACCTAAACTTTCTTAACTTTCATATTATATTGTCAAACAAATTACTCAATTTCCTAAATGTCTCAATATTTACATGATAATTTTCCCTTTCTCTTATATAATTCAATTTTTTATTATTTATTTATGCCAAAAAATTCAAAATTTTCATTACAATAATAATTCTTTTTTTTTTTTTTTTAAAGAACGGGTCTACTTATTTTATTCGTCCACTTGGGGTAAAAACAGTTGTAGGTTAGTACATAAACAGGGGATAGCCTGTTTTCACTCAGCCTCTCCTCACAAATGAAATCAAAAACCTGAGAAATAATATACTCGAGAGTGTTTTCAAAGCTAGGATCTCTATTTAACATTCTGACACATACACTATATTTTATTTGGTGGACAACTTGCTCAACTGATCTTCTCTTCTCTCTAAATATAGCATAGTTTCTTGCTGTCCAGATCTCAGCAACTGTTGCTGCGAAACTAGCTCTCTTCCATCTCTTGAGATTGTGTTTGCCTCTTATCTTCCTTTTGAACCACTCAGCTTCTCTGCAGATTCCCATTGTCCTCCTCTTGATTCCTATCGAGGTAAGAATCTGCCCCCAGACTTGATCACTGAAAATACATTGAAAGAAAAGATGATCTCTCCCCTCCTCAGCTGCATTACACAAAGCACATCTGCTAGGGAAAGCAAAACCCCTCTTCTTCATATTTTCATGAGTGGGTAGCTTATTCTTTAGAGCCATCCATAATGTTATAGAGTGTCTAGGAATAGTTGCAGCGTCCCAAACCACTATGTGAAATTTCCAATCCTCTCCCTTGTCTCTTATAGCATCATATGCACAACCAATATTGAATTTCCCCCCACTGGTACATTTCTGCATAAATTCTTCAGCTCTGTCTTCATCCCCATATGGTAACAAGATCAAATCTCTTGTTTTCATAATCCCTTTCCAAAATGAGGAATCATTATGCTTCCTTCTACATCTCCAAATGCTACCATGTTGGAGGTGATACCTCCTAACCCAACAGCTCCATAAAGAGTCAGATTGGATAGTCAATTTCCATATCCACTTATACATCAAGGCTTTGTTCCAACTTAGCACCTCCTTAACCCCTAATCCACCTTCAGCTCTAGGCTTACAAACCTGTTCCCATGAGACCTAGTGCATTCTCCTCTTCCCTTCAAGGTCCCCCCAATAAAACTGTCTACACAACTTCTCCAAGTCATAAATGACTTGCTTAGGGAGCAAAAAAATCGCACACCAATACATTTGTATTCCAAAGATTACACTGTTTAGAAGCTGCAATTTCCCAGCATGAGAAAGCAGCAAATTTGTCCAATGGTGGAGTTTATGTTTAACTCTTTCCAGGAGGGGTTTACACATGGTAGATGTCAATCTGGATGTATTTAGAGGGACTCCAAGGTACTTAAAAGGCATAGCACCCTCATTGTATCCTGTGTCCTCCAGTATCTGCCTCTTAGTATCAGCATCTACCCCACCGAAATACACACTGGTCTTGTGGTGGTTAGGCTTCAATCCAGAAATCTCACCAAACTTATTGAGGCAATTTGCTGCTGCAAGGACATAATTCCTATCTCCCCTTGTGAAGATCAGTAAATCATCAGCAAACGAGAGCTGGCACAAGCCTATTCTTGAACATTGAGGGTGGTAATGAAATTCCTTTGATCTTCTCAGTTTCTTCATCATTCTTGTGAAATACTCCATGCCAATAACAAAGAGATATGGAGAGAGTGGATCTCCTTGCCTCAAGCCTCTCCCATTTTTGAAGTAACCATATGGGGTTCCATTGAGACATACAGAAAAATGAGCATGCGTTATGCAGGCAATAATCCACTTAACAAACCTCATAGGAAAGCCCATACACAACATAAGATTCTCAAGAAATTTCCAGCTAATTGTGTCGTAAGCTTTTTGGAAATCTACTTTAATCACAGTTCTAGGTGAAATTTGTGCTCTACCATAATGTTTAAAAAGCTCACTGGCCATGGCAATATTCTCACTAATGTGCCTATTCTCAACAAAAGCAACCTGTTCTCCACTAATAAGACCATTCAAAACTCTTTTAACTCTATTGGCAAGAATTTTTGTGATGGTTTTGTAAACAACACTACAACAAGCAATGGGGCGAAACTGGGTAACATTTTGGGGATTGTCTACTTTAGGAATCATAGTTAAGAAGGTAGAATTTACCTGCCTCATGAGAGTTCCAGTGTTGAAAAAATCAGTGATGGCATCACAGAAGTCAGCTCCCACCACCTCCCAAGCTTTGATGAAGAATAAGGATGTATATCCATCTGGCCCCGGGGCTTTATTACCCTCAATGGAATGAATGGCTTCTTTTATCTCCTCTCTGTTTATAGGAGCAATAAGAGCAGCAGCTTCACCACTCTGTAGACAAGGGCCTTCATGTATGACATCATCTTGCAGATCCACTCGAGTATCTTGATGTCCTAACAGCTGAATGTAATAGTCAATAAAAGCTTTGGGAACTTCACTATTATCTCTTCTAACCCCATTGCTATCATTCAGGGCCCCCACCCTGTTCCTTGCCATTCTCTCTTTTACTTTAGCATGGTAGTATGCAGTGTTTTCATCTTTGTTATTAATATCATGCACCTTCGCCCGTTGCTTTAGTGCTAACATCTCACATTTTTTCAATTTGATGTAAGCAATCTTCTGCATTTTCTCTTGAGAGATCAGATTATGATCCTTAGGATTTTCATTCAGCTGCTGTTGGATGTGCTCCAGGCTTTTCTTACTATCTTGCACCTTTGTGGAGATATTCATATAATTGCTCATGTGAAGCTCTTTAAGCATAGGTTTCAAAATCTTCAGTTTCTTCATAAGTTTTCCCATAGGGGAACCAGTAATAGGGCTGCTCCAAGAATTTCTGACAATTGTAATGAATTTGCTGTCTTCACACCAGAAATTGAGAAAACGGAAAGGCTTAGGCTCTGAAGGAATATCTTCCAGTATATTAGCAATAGCTGGAGAGTGATCAGACACTCCATGTGGAAGAAACTCAGTAGTGATGTTGATATTATGAGTAATGGCCCGTTTGTGAACCATAACTCTATCAAGCTTGCAAACCACCCTATCATCCCCATCTTGATTATTGAGCCAAGTAAAATAACAGCCAGTAGAGGCAACATCAGTGATGCCACTAAGCAACATACAGTCTGCAAATTCAGCAATAGCTTGTCTATCAGGAGGAGCAGAACTCTCCCTCTCAACTTCCTGCAGTACAACATTAAAATCACCTAACAAAATCCAAGGCTCACCCACTGTAGCTTGTATGGCTGTAACATCCTGCCATAAACTTTGCCTAGTTTCTTTATCATTATAAGCATATATCATGGTAACAAGGACCTTCAAAGAACTACCCTTAGAGCTCACCAAACAGTGCATCATTTGCTTAGTAACATGTAAAACTTGAACTCCAATGTTGTACTCATTCCAAACAATCCATATCCTACCATTACTATGACACCTGTAATTATCAGCAACTTTGTATCTGGCCAAGAATCTCTTCCTCAACTTCTCAGCCTTATTAATCTTAACCCTGGTCTCCAAAACACCTAACAAGTCCAATTTCTCCTTCGCAAGAGGTCTACCACCTCTTGCATCTTTAGGGGCTCATTACAGCCCCTGACATTCCATGAGGCAATCTTCATGGGGGATTAAGGTCACCCCTCCCCTCCCCATGAGTATTCTCCATGCTATCCATCTCCTGCCCATTCCCTTCATCCCTCAGCTGACTCAACAGTAAGAACTTATTTGCACTTTTCATCACAGCCTGTAGGGGTGTGAGTTTCTTTACCTGAGTATCAGGGAATGTGTTCTGCACAATTTCATGAATCTGTGCTGCTGGAGTTGTATTCTTCTCTCTGTTAGCTTTACTCTTTACCACTGTAAAACCTTCCATCTCTTCATGGCTTGGTATGAGTGTGACTGCTGCAGGTGGTGGAGTAACCTGACCCTGCTCAGTGGTAACAACCTGATCCACCTCAGGTGCTTTATCTTCCCTGTCCTTCTTACTTCTTCTGCACTTTGCATCAGTATGGCCCATCACTTTGCATTGGTGACAATAAAATGGAACCCACTCATAATAGACTTCCTGTTGCAAACACTCACCAAAAGGGGTAACTATAGGGATGGAGGTTTTCAACTCTTTGGATATGTCCACCTCAACAAGGACTCGAGCATAGGAGACTCTTTCCTTATTAGCTGTGCATTTATCAGCAAAAAGGGGGAGGCCAAGTTTGCTAGCTAATTTGCTTAACCCACTAGCAGACCACAGCTGCACATCAAGATTAGGGAAATTTATCCAAATGGGAAGTGTTGTAAGTTGAGCCTTCTTAATACAGAAATCTGGGCTCCATGGTTTTAAGAGAAAAGTTCTTGCCCCAATCATCCATGGCCCTCCTCTCAAAATCTCATCCCTGTCCTCTGACGACTGGAATCTAATATAGAACCACCCCTTCTTATGGTATAGGACCTGTGGTGTGTGAATATGGCTCCACATCTTTGAAACAAACTCATTCATGGTTGCCATTTTTGGAGTACCCCCAATCACTATCCCTACCAGTGTGTTCCTCCAGTAGTCTACCTCAACATCCTCAATCTCAAATCGAACTGTATCCTCATTTGATTTATCATACACATAGTGCAGAGGGAGGCCCTGATTGGGGTCCCTATTCCCTACAAATACTTTTTTCCAATTATCCACAACAGATTTACCATTCTTAACACTATCATCCTCTTCTTCATTCTCAGATTCTTCTTCCTCACTTACCTCATCCGCCCAGCTTTTGGGGGAGGTAACAGGAATTGTCCCAACCAAGGGTGAATGAATCGGATCCTGAGAATCCTTAATTGACTCAGGAGGGCAAGAAGATGAGTTACCTTTCCCCGACGAAGCTCCGATCATCTGAATAATCTCTGACAAGAGAAACTCACCCAGAGTCGGTGGCGATTTCTCTACCACCTCCGCCGCAGTTTTCTTCGAACCATCCCCATTCCCTTCAGTAATTACGTGAACTTTCTTCCCAGAGCCTTTCGATCCAACGTGCTTAGCCTGTTTGGGTGGCCGACCTCGCTTTCCGTGGCCTCCTCCTTCCATGGCAGTAGCAGAGGTGCAATTTAGCAGAATCGCCTAAAGTTGCGCCTCTGGAGCATATCCAGCTCTAACCGCCTCTTACAATAATAATTCGTTCCTTCTAATTCATAAGATTTTTCTTCTACATTTGGTTTTTGAATAAAATAAAATTATGCACATAGAGATGTTATTCAGCTTATGATGTTAAAATTATTGTAGCTTTATGTGTGAACAATATTTTTTCTGAGAGCATACTTCATTTGAATTTTTTTTTTCATAAATATTAATGAAAAATATTACTTCGATGGAAGAAGTGAGATGCAAAATAATATTATACATGATCAAATAAATATGATGTAAATAATAGGTAGAATTAAGTGAGAACAAATTTTAAAAGAACAAAGAAGGAAGATGAGAGATAAACCATGAGGAACCAGAAAGAAAATAAAGATAAATTTAGCAAACAAACAAAAAAAGGTTAATGGAATATCTTCATTAAATGATGGGTATTTTGGTCCAATAAATGTATATAGGTCCTTAAACAAACAAAATAAAATTTTAGGTCCTCAATTCAAAAATTTAGCAAACTTTAGATTCTTAAATGACACTTAACTCCGGTTTTGACATTTAAGAGTGCAATTTTTTTTTTATTTTTTTTTTGTAATTCTTTATCAATTTGTTGTTCATTTTTCTTTCTAGTTATCTTTTATTGGTGTTCTTCTTCAATCAAAATCATTAAATCAAGGCCCTCCTTTTCTTTCTCCTTATTAGTCAACATCAAGAACAATTTAATCAAAATTTAAATGATTACAGGTTGAGAGGGAGGAACAGGAAAAAAAGACAGAAATTCAATTTAATTATTACTTTGTATGTCACTTGTGTGGCAAGAGAAAGAGATGGAGATTGTGTGTGAAGAATGACCAGACTGTTGTTGCGTCATAAGTTATGGCAACTGGGGGTGATGAAGATCACAAAGGGAGATGCAGATTAGGTCCGATGAAAACGAGATTGCGAGAGATGGAGACTGGGTTCTTTGATGAGAGAGAAGGTGAACGAGCTTCACCAGAGAGAGGAGCGATGAAGGTTAGGGACAACTTTGCCAAAATTTGGCAAATTTGGTACATTTAGTAGTCAGTGTGGTTGTATATAGCAGATTTGTTTCCTTTTTTACTTGTTCTTCTCTTCCCGTTCTCTTCCCTCCTCTACCATCAGGTCCACCACCATTGGCACCATACCTATAACCCTTTTCACCGGCCAAGACAATTTCCTTATCCTATCGCATGGTAATTTTCAACCTGATGAGTGCGATATTTGACCCATTTTATATATTTATTTTGCACTCATTCGACTTAGTTTTGGGATGATTACATCAATTCTTTGTGGGTTTTGTAATTATTCTTGAAACGGATGACTACTTGGGGTATTGTGCGTATTTGATGTGTTTCGGGATTATTCGGAACCCCAGGATTTGGATGAGCTTTGAAGAGAGTTTTTGAAGGACACAACGAGTGAAGAATGCAATGGATTTAGTTGGATTCATAGGTCTCAAGCTATGTGCACAAATTGGATACAACAAGTTAGCTTGCGTTCTTGCCATTTCGACACCTATTCAGTATTTTAGCCGTAACTTCTTCGTTTGAACTCCAAATAAGGCGTTTCAAGAGTCTATAAAAAGATAAGAGACAGAGCTACAATTTTCATGTTTTGCATTTTCTAAATTCCAAGTGAAAGATGGTCAAATTCAAGCTAGAAGCTGACAGATTTAACCGAGCGAGAAATCCGCCCGACCGGGCGAGCTGGGCAGAACTCCCAGATTTCCACCAGGCAGTCCCGCCCGACCGGGCGCCAACCCTGCCTGGCAGGGCGACTTGTTGACGGATGAAGTAATTGCACTTTTAAACGCCAATTGAAAGCTATTGATGGGGGACCTTTGAACTTCGTGTGGAGCATATTTGGAGTCTATACGGAGTCCTCTAAGTTAGATTTAGGGGGATGATCCTCTATCTATCCTATTTTTACATGCTTTCAAGTTAATTTATCATTAGAATTCTCAAAAACTCTAGACGTTCTTGTAATTCGGCGATCATTGGAATTCCTATTCAACATTGAAGTTCATCTTATTCATGCAATTTTCTGGTTTAATCTCTCTCATTTTTTCTCAATTTCCCCCTATTTTAATTTTAGTGTTTCTTTTTCTAGTTTATTGATATTTGATTTAATCATGCTATTTCATTGGAGTTTCATTGTCGATTCAAATATCATGAGTACCTAATTTTCCAATTCTAAGGTTGATGTAGCTTAGCCTATAGATTAATTTGATGTTGGGATAAATTGTTCTGGCATGCTATTGAAAATCGTTGTATGCAAATGTTAGAAACTCTTGTTTCTCATTGTACATGAAAATGAATTATACTTAAGTAAAGACGATTAGCATAAAATTGAAAGGGGAATGTTAATAGTTGGGTTTTTAGCAATTGCCTTGATCTTCTAATCACGAAAGTAGATTATAGGATTTCTTGTAAACATTAGGATTGGTTATGTTCTTAATGCTTTCAACTTGTTTAATCCCATGAAAATAAGTGACTTTTCCATTGTTCATTTTGGCCTAAAACCATTCGAAAAAGAGTTTTAGGTGTGTTTATCCGTCCTTGCAAACGATTGATTTGGCATGCTTGTTAGATTTATCCCTTCGTTAGATTAATATAGCTAAGTGAAATCAACCATAGATCTTTTATTTCTTGATAATCCTTGTTAGTATTCAACCTTTCTAGTTAGATAAATCATACCCAAAATCGTGATTGATTTGCCTAGATAAACGAATGTATAGAGTTTGGTATTTGAAATCATTGCTCCATGTGGATCGATATTTTATTACTAATTCGATAATCCCGTACACTTGCGAGACTATCACAACCAAATTACCGCACATATATACCATCCTAATTTTTTTTTCTAGGCACCAATCAAACTACCAGCAACTGGAATTGTTTAATCCTTCTAGATATTTTCCAATTGTCATATTGAATGAAGACATAAAGAGAAATTTTCCGAGAGAAGTGAAGAGAAAAATCGAAGTAGAAGATCGAGATATACGAGTTAACTATAGATCAGGGTGAGATAATCAAGTGATTTCAAGTTAGGGTTATGGTGGGTGATAGTGATTACGGTGATGGTCGGGGAGCATAGTGAAATGGAGTGAAGATGAGGAGAAGGGAGGGATAAATTTATAAAATGCCCATTTTAGCTATTGAGAGCGGTTGATGATTGTGGTGGTCAAGGGGATGAGAATGGTGGTTATGGTGGTGGAGGAGGAGGAGGAGAAAGAAAGGAAGAAGGAAGATGAAGGAAATGTGTAGTGATTTTCTTTCAAAGAAAATAAGTTAAAATATAATTATTTTGAAAGTAATAAAGCAATGGCAAAACTGTCATTTTGGTGGTCTTTTACAAAGAAAAGTTTGTAAAAGGTGGTTCTGTACAAAAATAATTTTAAAAGGGGGTTTTCTACAAATAGACATTGTACAAGGTGTTTCCCTGCAAAATTTCCTTATTTTAGAGAATTGGGGCATTATTACCAAGTGTATGGTAAAGTTGATCATGGACGAGTTACCCATAAGGCATGTCCGTCTAGCCTTGAAAATGGAAGGTTAATCACTCTATCCAATCATAGGTATTGAAAGTTAAGCTCTAGATCCACTAGATCTGGAGCGAGTCTACGTCCATATAGGGTCCAAAGTTAAGCTACTTTTTTTTTTTTTTTTTTTTTTTTTTGGGTGAAAGCAAGCAATATTATTAATAATCACCAAAAAACATATTCTCCATATTTACACCATTACTAGCTGAAAATGAAACTAAAGTAAATTAGTATAAGCACACCTACTAGGTAGGGTTTCTCATGCTAATATACTTGATTACATTTTGAATAAAGTATCTAGCCACTTTTGATCTGCACTTTTCAGCTTGTCCCCTGCTACAGCTTTAACTTTGAGCCTACACTCCATCTTCAACTGCTTGATCAGGAGCTCCGGCCTAAGCAATTGATGTTCCCACACCACTCTGTTTCTTGCTTGCCATACCAGATATACTAGCGCTGCTATCACTGCATATAACACAAGCCTCTGAACCTTTGTTGAGTTCCTCCTTCTCTGCACTTTCTTCCAGACTGTAATGAGTTCCCTTGAAGTAAATTTGATCGACAGCCATTGTTCCAGCAGATCAAGGCACTTAGCAGCATAGATGCACCTGAAGAATAAGTGAGCTTTAGATTCTTGTTCCACTCCACACAGAGGACAGTCATCATCCAGACAAACTCCATATTGCTTGAGTTTATCTCTTGTCTGCAACCTCTTCAGCACTATCAACCAGCTTATGATTTGTGCTTTGGAACTGAAAATTTATTCCATACCCATCTTGTCCATTGTTTCTTCTGATCTTCCCCTTTAAGCCATTTATACCCTACATAAGCTGAGTACTTTCCTTTGTTGGTTTGCCATACTTGTCCCCTGTATCCAGCTGCCAATAAATTCTTGACTGAGCATACCTTCTTCCAGACCCAACTGCTATCTGGAGAAGGTTTATAAGACCACAAATCAGCTCCTTTTATATAAACATGATTTACCCACTTTATCCATAGAAGATCTTCTTTGGTAGCCAAGGACCACACTAATTTCCCAATTGCTGCATAGTTCCATACTAAGATATCCCTTACACCAAGCCCACCAGAATTCTTTGGCTTGCATACAAACTCCCATGCAACTAGGGGTGCTTTTGTGTAATCTATCTTCCCTATCCATAGGTAATTTCTACAAATATCTGTAACTTTCTTGAGCACTTTTTGAGGCAAAACAAATATGAAACTCCAGTACACATGGACATAAAGGAGCACTGAATTTACAAGCTGTAATCTACCTGCATGAGACAGATTTTTGGAGCCCCAAGAGTTTACTCTCTCTGTCATCTTATCCACCAAACAATCACAGTCTGCAGAGGTCAGCTTCCTAGGAGAAATAGTGACTCCTAAGTACTTGAATGGAAGAGCCCCTAACTTGAACCCAGTCATGCTTAACACATCCTCAAGAACATGTGTACTCATATTCCCTGCATATAGCTCAGATTTTGCAACACTAGCACAGAGACCAGAAGAAGCTGTAAAAGTGTTTAGACCCCTTAATAGCAGCATTATGGAACTGTAATCCCCCTTACAAAACAAGATAATATCATCAGCAAAGCCCATATGTGTTAGGCCCAAGGATCCACACATTGGATGATATGAGAAGCCTGGAATTATGTTACACCCCGGT
>BSSO01007733.1:0-10739 GCA_030267885.1 Mesembryanthemum crystallinum | reverse complement strand
AGCGAGAAGGGATAGGTGGCTTCGGCCACCATGCCGTCCACCACCACCGCCACCAGACTGGCAACAAGCCCAGCAGCCGCGCACAAGCAACGAGGGGGAGAGAGAGAAAAGACGTGAGAGAGAGAGGAAGAAAAGAGAAAAAGAAAGAGAAGAGGGGTGGTGGCGCCACCCTCTCTGGGTGGTCGGCCACCCCCACGGCCACCTAGGCCACCGGGCTCCAAAGGGGAGGGGAGAGAGAGAAGTTCTAGAGAGAGAAAGAGAGTTTACCTAGAGAGAGAGTTTGAGCGGATTGTAAAGTGAATAACGAACCCCATGGGTTCCTTAGATAGGCATCGGGGTTGACTAGGGCTTTCCTAATTGACCTAAGCCTGATCCTAAGGCCCATACTCTCTAGTTCAATTCTCTCCTTAAGCTAATCGGGTTTCAAAACCCAATTTAATCAAAACAAGGATTAAGGCGTTTTAATTCAATAAAACTCATTTTAAATAATCAAACAACATAATTGTCAATTTATTTAGAGAATTAATTATAAGAATTTAATATTTATTATTAAATCTCATAATTCAAATAAATCAAATAATTTAAATAATCCATAAAGGAGAATTATCGTATAATTGAATGATAATAACTTCAAATAATCCTTTGAAATAATAAATAAATAATGTAAAAATATTTGGGGTATCACACGTTAGATTCGACAGAGAGAGACTTTGTTAGTTTTTGCTGATTTTTGTTGATTTTACAGATTTTTGTTGATTTTTACTGATTTTCGTTGATTTTTGCTGAAATGAACAAAAATCAACAAAAATAAGTTGAAGAGAACAAAGCCTTATTATTATTATTATTATTATTATTATTATTATTATTATTATTATTATTATTATTATTATTATTATTATTATTATTATTATTATTATTAGGATTATTTGCGAAACACTACCTTTTATTATGTCTATTTTGTGAACAACTACCTTTTAATTTTTATTTTTTTTTGCGAACAACTACCTTTTAAGATAGATTTCATTGTGCAATGATACCTTTAACAGGATTGAGGCCAAATTTTTAGTGAAATTCCCAAAATACCCTCACCCCTCTCACGTAACTCACTTAAACCCTCAACTTTTTTTAATTCTGTGTCCGATTTAGAAACTTTATATTATTTTATTCGAACTGTGAAATGGTACTTTTCATGAGTATAGAAAAAAAATATAGAGTTTAGCTGATTTTCGTGAGAAGGGCTGAGGCTATTTTGGGGATTTCACTAAAAATTTGGCCTCAATCCGGCTAAAGGTATCACTTGACAACAAAATCTATCTTAAAAGGTAGTTGTTCGCAAAAAAAAAATAAAATTAAAAGGTAGTTGTTCACAAAATGGACATGATAAAAGGTAGTGTTTCGCAAAAAATCATTATTATTATTATTATTATTATCATCATCATCATCATCATCATCATCATCATCATCATCATCATCATCATCATTTATTATTATTATTATTATTATTATTATTATTATTATTATTAACAATTTTGATCATATTGCCAAACAAAATAGAAAAATTGGTGTTATAATTTGGTCCTTTACCTCATCAGACTAGTTTTTTTTCCTCCTTAAATAGTACTCCCTCCGTCACTAATTCAAGGTTACGAATTCCATTTTTGTCCGTTACCAACTGAAAGTCACGTTTCCTTATTTGGCAAATTTTTACCTATGAAATGATCAACCTACCCTTACTTTCTCTCTCCTCACATGGGCAACAATTTCTTTCTCCAATCACCTTCACTTATAACAAGGGTATGAAAGGTATTTCACCCTCCTCATAAATTTAATCTCTTTTGTCAAACGTAACTTTAATTTAGTGACGGAGGGAGTACTAGTTCTTTTACTTGTTATTTGAGGCCTTTTGCCTCATCTCAATATTATAGTGTTTTTTTATTTATTTTATTTTACATACATAGGGCCAAGAGTCGTCGAACAAAGCATCTTTTTAGCAAGAATTCCATCAGCATTTTAACCCATCTCTCACACCACTGCATTTTTAAGAGAGAGACCAATAAATTGTCAACTAGTCAAACAATTCAATTATCTCAAAAGACTATCCAAAAAACTGCCTGCCAAACGAGGCCCAAATATTCCCGCGGAACTTTTAACTAAGAATTATCAATATAGCAATACTCTACATAAATATGGTCTTAATATGGCAAAGAAAAGAAAGAACAAGATACTCAGCATCAAGAGAACCATCTTCCAAGGAAGGTGGCGTCATTGCTTGGTCTGCCGACCGACAAAATAATGGAACAAATGTGCATGACAGCAAATTAATACTAATAATTAAACTCTCTTAAATAAATGTAACTTACAAAAGTATACATGTTCACTGGATGCACCAATCACCATCACCATCATCCGTCTTTGTTTTGTGGCTAGAGTATTATAATATGATCTTCCTAATAATTACTTCAAAACAATCTTATATAATTAAAAGAATCAACTAAATTTTTGAAAAGACAGAAAAGGCTTTATGTGAAGAAATAAAGAAAAGAAGTAAAGAACCCCACCCATGATCAACTCCTGTCTTTATAGCTTATTTCGGCCTATTTAAAAAAGAATAATGGAACAGAAACCATGTGCAAAATTAGACAAAAGAAAAAAAAATCTAGTATAATTTGGTTTTTGGTATATGATTATAATAATATATATGTGTTTTGATGCCAATTATTTCGGTGCTTATAGGGTGCACCCTGAAGTAAAGTTAAATATGCACTAGCTCATATTTATCCTTATGGTAGATTGGACTTCAATAATAAGGACGTAGGTTTTGGAGTAAATCCCTTGTATTGTTGTATATATTGAGGCCATTAGACCTACTTTTTTTAGATTGAGAGTATCTTATAATTTACCAATTTCAAATTATTGACGTGTTTTTTGAAGCCTAGGTCCAATCGTGTCAAGCTCGAACTTCTTGACCAAAGGGGCAATGGACCTCATGGCTGTCTCTAGCGCATAAGGGTTGCCTTCCAACATGGTGAAGGAGTCGTTGATGAGTTGCCGGCACGGCTCACGACGGACGGCGATAGTGCCGTGATAGTGGAAGTACCTCATTAGCTTCGACGTTTGGTGGGTGCTATTGCCTTGCAGATGCTGGGATATGTGCACGCCCGTGGCAAACACATTCCGTGGTTGCACGGCGTACTTGCGATCCCTCCTTGCTACTCGCTTCACGTCTCTGTATACCAGCTTCTCAAAGCCCCATTTTCTGCAAAATTTAATAATATGTCCAATGATTGAGTATAACATAATTGGTGTAAAATTGTGTGAAATTTATTGTCCCTACATTTTAGAATGTTTAATTTTACCCGTTAGATTTAAAATTGTACAAACAAACAAATAATTAATACAATGTGAATAGAACTAATTCTCCATCTTTTTCATCAGTAATTGAGGATAAATTTATTAAAGCCAATAAGCACCAAAATATAACAAAATGTTGCTGTACAAAGGCAGTCAAGAATACCAATAAGAAAAACGAAAGTTAAAAACTAAAAATTCACATACAACGACAATAAGATATTAACTAGATAGATCGGTTCAAATGCACACTTCACATGATCCCTTTGAAATAGTAATCAAACATTATTAAAATAGATAAATTTGTGTAATAGCATCAAAGTGTGAAACTAACTCCATATCTTAGAAGGGGTTGATAGTACATAGTTTTCCACTCTATCTCATTTTATTTGAAATATGGACTTACGCGAGCTACTAGTTTCGATATTACTTCTTGTTTCACAATACAAGGTTTCCTTACTTTTTCATGGTTCTTTCGAGTAAACTTTGACTCCAAGTTTACAAATTAGATAAATCCGATAATATCATTTTTATATTGTGAATTGCTTTAAGTTTTTACTCAATTATTGGTCAAAGTTCACAAACATTGACCATAAAAATAGAGTGAAAACTCTACATCATGAAATCACAGAAATATTATATATTGGTATGCATGAATACAATTTATGAAATGATAAGTTTAGAAATTTATTATCAAAGACGAAAAATCATATTAAAAAATTAATCTCGGTTTAATTTAATACACGGTCAAAAATAGTAAAATTTGACTCTAAAAGTTGTAATATTTACAAGTATGTATATTATCTTTGTAAACATCTACAATTACAAACCATATGCATGCTACAAATTTTTAGGTAACACAATTCTACAACTTAATACCAAAAACTTACTATTAGAAATTTTGGGGGCATACCCCTGAAGTGATAAGAAGTTACTACCTTTAAGGTTTTGTTTGGATCGGGGGAAAAAATTAGGGGGGAATGGAGGAAATTAAAGGGTAAAAGTGGAGGTTAGAGGTGGTGGCGGCGAAAAGATTATGGTGGAAGAAGCAGAACAAGGAGGGATGCAGGGAGGAAACAATTACCCACCACCCCACTAGGATAAGTTTTTCCCCTCTATTTTATTCCTTGTTTTCTTTCTTTCACCATAATCTTTCCCAAACCACCACCTCCAATTTTCATTTTTGCCCTTTAATCCCCCTCCAATCAAAACGAGGCCTAAGCAAGTACCATTTTTTACCCTCAATCCAATTTATACTAACTGAAATAATGGTTTTTATAGCAAATGCAGATAAAGAAAACTTATGTAGTAAATTACTATTTGCTATTCAATTGGAAATATGAAAATCGTGAATTAAGAAGATGATGTGGACAGGAAGTCTGAAAGGTTCGAATGAACTCAGTTGTAGTTTATTTGCTCACCTCCTCTCTCTCATCTCTATCCCCACCTAGTATTCATGCATCTACCATATGGAAGATTATTGTAACTTTAAGCTTTGCCATTATATATCAAATGATTATTCGTCATAAGATAATTTAAGTAACTAAATGTCACTTTGTCTTCTTTTATTTGCTTACTAAATAAACAAATAAAAAATTGACATACCATATATCAATGAGAGATTCAATTTTCAAAGGTCTTAACTAGTACTCCATCCGTTTCAATTTAATGTTAATGGTTTGACTTTTTGAGTCAAAGTTTACAAACTTTGACCATTAATTTGCAAAAATGTATAATGATGTACAAAGTAAAAATATAATTTTTNTCTTAAATAGTAGTTTCAATTTATCATCTTTTTATAAGTTTTGGGATTTATATAATCACAATTATTTGTGGTCAAAGTGTTGTTTTGAAGACCGCGCAAGTCAAACCATTAACATTATATTGAAACGGAGGGAGTACTATAGAATTTTAAATCTAATATGGTGATTAACCTTCTCTTATTTGGTTACCCATCTCCCAGATAATTTTTTGTTTTAAAAAAAACCTTGATTTGGATATTTGTTGTCTATTTAGTGGCTAATCTTAAATTATGTGCAACATATATAGTGAGAGAAGAAAAAAAATAGAAAAATGTTGAATTTTTCACGGATTATGGGCTTTTGTCTTCTAAAACATTGCCATGGATTGGTTGTACCTGATCAACGAATGTGTCATCTAGTGCTTCAACGAATTTTTTTTTTTTTCTTTCCGTATTTAGTGCTTCAATTATGAGTACTATATTCACATACTCTTTGTTAGGTTGAATGTGTCATCTAGTGACTCCCTAGCGATGAACCGGGATTATATTAGATTTGTAGGAATAAATATTTCGGTATGGGTATTGGTAAGGAACTCTTTTCCAACATCAACATCAACATGGGAGTAGCTTTGAACGTCAAAAAAGCAAAGTATCATGGCATACATTTCATACATCATATACTATCATATAGTATTAAATAAATTTGTTTCTATGGGTGTAATGTTGAATGTGCAATTTCTATTAACCTTTATAGCTCCACCCTAAAATATCAAAATAATAAAGGTTTCACTTATTCTGTGCTCCTACACGACTCTCTATCTCTATTTGAGTAATGTGAGCGCCACTGTGCTCCTACGCGACTCTCTTATTTCTCTATTTCTATTTGAGTAATGTTAGGTCCTAAACCGTTATTGTACAAAAATGTCCATAACATGTTAGACCCACATACTT
The DNA here is from genome assembly GCA_030267885.1 of Mesembryanthemum crystallinum. Classification (NCBI taxonomy): domain Eukaryota; kingdom Viridiplantae; phylum Streptophyta; class Magnoliopsida; order Caryophyllales; family Aizoaceae; genus Mesembryanthemum; species Mesembryanthemum crystallinum. The sequence continues at coordinate 4,699 of BSSO01007733.1, read as the reverse complement.
TTTAAACTTATATGAAATATATATATTTCCTAAATGGGTGAATACTTGTGGGACTAATACTTATAGAAGTTTTTGTCGACAACGATTCAAACCTAGCATTACTCATCTCACACAAATCCTTCGTTCTCTCTTCTGATTTTCACTTTTTACTTGTTAGAGTCAGATTTTCTCTCATCGGTGTTATCTCTCCTCCAGCTTAGTTTCTTTTTCTTTTTGATTCAAGGTGCCTATAATATCATAATGTTCTCGTCCTTTTATATAATTCTCCTTTCTCCATAAACAATTTTCAACTGAAAATGATGTTTTAGTTAAACATATTTTCTAATTATGCAAATTGCATTAGTTATCACCCACCCCGCATCACCCTACTTAAGATAGACTACTAAGGAAATCATGTGCAAACAAATCATATGCAAACAAATCATGTCCAAACAAAGCATAAAATATCAACTTTAAACGTTAATCTTCTATCAATCATCGAACAAACGTGAGTGGGCTATATTCTTACAATCACGTACGTGCTAAAAGGGAATCCTTTTGAAACAACCCAATCAAGGATAGGGCCGATAGGCGTTGTCAAGTTAAGTTGCATTAGAAACGTAAATGGAGAAATAGAAATGTAAATATGGAAACTTACAAAACATATTGCACCCAAAAAATTAACAAAAACTAGAAAACATAGAGCCACAAAAATAGAGAAAAAAAAAATCAATTTTCGTTGCCTAGAAAGCTACTAATTTTCAATAATCGTAAGTAATAATATAAAGGACACCATTAAGAATAAACGGAGAAAAATTTAAAATTAGAAAAATTGAAGTTAACTTTTAAATTTTAGAGGTACAAGAGGCTGCGGAACTAGAAAAGGTTTTCCAAAATTTTCCTCAAGTTTTGAATTTTCAAGCTTTTGAAACGGGATTGCATATAACTAATATGTTTTACTAAGGCTTTGTTCTGTTCAACTTATTTTTGTTGTTGATTTCAACAAAAATAAAAAAAAATCAGTAAAATCAATAAAAATCATCAAAAATCAATAAAATCAGTAAAAATCAACAAAAATCGACGAAAATCAACAAAATTCAGTAAAATCAACAAAAACCAACAAAATTCAACAAAAATCAACAATCAACAATCAACAATCAACAATCAACAATCAACAATCAATAATAAATATTATTCCCTCCGTTCTACAAACAAGGTGACGCTTGGTTTTTCGCAACTCACATGTATGTGAGTTGCGGAAAACCAAGTGTTACCTTCTTTAGAGAACGGAGGGAGTAACAACAATCACATGAAGAGAACATAGCCTAAACATGGTCTAAAGGTCCGTTTGACCAAGTTTCACCCAACTTCTACTTTTCCTTTCACATTCTTTCTCCACCGCTCTCTCTTTCACCACCCCCTCCATCACTTTTGATTTCTAAGGAGTTAAAATAGGGGGTTGAAGTAGAATCTACGAATCTAAGTTTCTACTTCTATATATTTTTTAACTTTTTAGAAGTTGAAAGTGAAGGAGATGGTGGTGAAAAAGAAAAAAAAAAACGCACATTGAAGAAGAAATATGGGGACGAAGTAGAGGCTGGAATAACCTTGGCCAAACTGGGCCCAAATCTCCTTGTCACTGCCACTGTGCCACCTTATCAATTCAACTAACATTCACTATCAAGATGAAAAGAAAAAGAGAAAACAAAATCAACTTTGAAAATGGCAAACAAACACTAAAAAACTCTTTAATGGGTCCTAGCTGCAAAGGTTAAAATGGAGATCGAGAAAGCAAACACATGCAAAAAGAAAGAGAATATTAAAAAGTTTATTCTACAAGCAGCCTCCAGAGTAAAACAGGGGCCCTGCCCTGATTGGCTAAGGGAAATCCTCCTATGAAATTGAAAGCCATCACTAGATGACGGTTGCTTCCTTGGGAAGTACACATTAAAAACTATAAGTACACTTCAATAATTAGACCTTTACATGTCTCTAAGTAGTTATTTTTCATTTTTTCTTCCCCTAATTGATTGAGTAGTTGGTTCTGCGATTTTTTCCCCCTCAAAATGAGAAATTGTTAGATAACTCCGAGCTAATGAGCTTCAAGAACTATCAATTACGATACCATGGCAATGATTAGTGTAAAACAATAAACATACCAATCGTAACTTTTACTTATTAGTTATCCAAATCAAACTTTATCAATTTTACCCGGATTAAACTTTCCACATAGAAGAAAAGATGCAAATATAACAAAGAGTAAAATAGAGGAGTAAAAAACATACTTGGTAGTTTGGCCGGCATCATCAGTGAGGCAGAGCTGATTGGACATGGGCGATTGGTCAATAGTGACCTGCGAATACTCGTTCAATGAATCCATAGCAAATCCAATAGAAGACTTGGCCGGAACATGAATAAACTCATCAACATCGAAGAAGAACATCCACTTTGCATCGAACCGGTAACGATGAAGGCAATCGTTGACAATGAGGAACTGGTTGTGATAGTACCCATCGAACCGCTCTTGGTCCCTAATGTCCTGCAAAGTCACGAACCCAAGCTCCATCCATGGCTTCAGCACCTCCATCACCTCAGGGTGGACCCCACCAGCGTCGTGGATGACGAAGTGGGACCGGTCCCCGAATAGGCGGACATGGTAGGCGATCCACTCGCGGACACGCTGGGGGCTGAGGTTACCGTAGAGCGAAGAGCCGCAATAGAGGTAGTCGTATTTTGGGGGAGAAACAAAGTAGGAGAGGTTCCACGAGTGAGGTTGTTCAATAAGAGCTTCGAAAGTATCAATACTGTCGACATCACGATCGTAGCCACCGTTGGTGGCTGCGTGGATGAGGAGACGGCCACCCGAAGAAGGGTCCGCTACGACGGATGAGGAGGAGGCGGGGAAGGTGCAGTTGATCACGAGGGTGGTGTAGACACGGCCGTATCCCCAGTCGGGGAGGATCTTGCGGCCTTGGGTGGTGACCGAGCTGATGGTGGAATTATTGGATTGGTATTCACAGGTGTAAGTAGGGTGGCCGAAGACGTGGAGAGGCTTAGAGGCGAGGCCAACGACTGCGAATGAGGTTGAGCCGCCGCGGTAGGCGGACATCAGGATGAAGTTGTAAGCGGCCGTGCCGTATGGATTGAAGGACCGCTTTAAGACCCCATTGTCAAGGATCTGATCTGACGACGATGATGAGGGCCGAGTTTTCGGGAGAGGCGGTGGGGAAGTGGTGGTGGAGACGACAGCGGCTGTGGTGGTGGAGAGGCAAGAGGAGGAATAGAAAGAGAAGCCGGTGGGGAGGAATTGGAGGAGAGTGATTAAGGAACAAAGGAGAAAGAGAGCAATTATGAGAAGTTTGAGTTCAGCTGCACAGTTCCAAATGAAACCAACTAATACCTTCCCATCTCCTTTTCCTCCTCCTTTTTCTTTCTGATGATCTTTGGCCATTGTAAAGGGATTAGAGATTGAGAAATGACAAAGACTGGAGGCAATAGAAGGGAGGAAGTAATTAACACCACAAGTTAAGGTTGTGTTTTGCCTTCCACTTCTGGTTTGGTTGTCATTGTTGATCTCGCTTCTTATTGCTCTGCGTTTTCACTTTGGAACGCCGGCCACTCTTGTTTTACAGTTACTACATCTATCTATCTCTGTCTGTAATGGGAAAAAGAAAAGAAAGCAGGAGCCCCTAGTAGTATAGCCTGGAGGGCGTTAAAAAAATAAGTGGGTGCTGCTACACGTCTTATTAGATGTTTAAGACAATAATTTCTATCTAATGTGCTCACGTGTTGAGTACACATAGGCAAAAGCATGTACTGAATTATTATTTTTCAATTTTATTTTATTTTTGCATTAAAGATGAGCTCAATTTGAAGAATTAAGTACAGTTTCAGGACCTGTACTTTGGATTTTTGGTGGGTTCAGGACCTCATATTACCTTTGCTGTTAAATACAAATGACATTGAAGGAAAGTACAGGCCCTTGTATTTTTATACAACACAGTACAGGTCCTTTAAAGAATTAAAATCAAAACTGAAAATATCTAAGCTATTCAAGGATCAATGTAGCTGCTGCAATCCAAAAACTAGCCGTTAGAGGAGAATTTGAAGGAATGTGCAATAACTCCATGTTTATGAAAAAAAAAATAAAAATTCCATGGTTATAAATAACCCCTGCCATCATTTATCCTAAATCATCAAATGCCCACCATGTTAAACACATCAAAAACCCCTCCCACCATGTCAAACACATCAAGAACCCCTGATTCTCCTTCAGATATGCATAATTCCCTTTGCTTTTGTGGTATAAGGTGAAAGAGAAAGATATTAGGGACTGTTTATAATCCCTTGAGGAGGTATTATTTGTGTGCTAATTTCAAAAGGGCAGGGAGTTATGATTTCTGGCACTGGGTAGATCCTCCCCTAAATGATGAGGCTGCCAAGGTTTATGTTGGTGTTTTGAAGAAGCAAGCTAAGGCGGAAGAAGAGGTAGTGAAAGTGAATGATGAGATGAAGAAATTATTGCAAGACATGAGTGCATGTACTCAAGGCATGAAATGGGGAAGCAAATAGAAGAGTTGAAGATGAAAGTGCAAATCTATAAGATATGTTTGTACCTTTGTATTATTCTTGTAGCATTCAAATTTGCAATGTAGTAGGGCATTTCAATGATAAATAAAAGAGAAGCATGGCATTTCAAGATCAGCTTTCAATGTCCAAA
>BSSO01007732.1:0-10739 GCA_030267885.1 Mesembryanthemum crystallinum | reverse complement strand
TTAGTTTGGCGGACCTTTATTTTATTGAAATCAACAGAGTCTATACCCAGTAAACTTTTACTTCACTTTTTGTACAGCTTATAATTAAGCTCTTTATTATCTAACAGTCTTATTAATCAAGACGTCTATGCATTTTGGATCTCTACGCATGAATATATTAATGAGAACCACTTGCATTATCCCATTTAATTAGTGTCTAACCCCAGTGCAAGTCCTTAATAAAGACATGTAGCACACAGCTCACATAGTAATTAGCATCATCAAAATTAGAATTACACTAGCTAGCAATGGCTTCTCTACCAGCTCCTTCCACAACCAGCATCAGTACTAGTGTCACCCCCTTAATCCAAAAAACATGTCAATTTTCTTCATTTAGTTTTCGAAATCTCCATTGTCGTCATCTTGCACGAAAGACCTCATTGATCAAAGCTACAACCAAGGAAGATGGTATTTACCGCTTCCCTCGGGAAACAACCCATGAAGGGTTGGATCATAAGGTGGTGTTGGATAGAAGAAATATGCTTCTTGGGCTAGGCGGCGCACTTTATGGGGTGGCCGCTACCACCCTAGGGGGTGCCGCCACAACCGCCTTGGCTAACCCGGCTGTCCCAGACGTGACCAAATGTCACTTGACCGATGGTGAAAGTATAGGTTTGCAATGTTGTCCACCACCTTTTCCGCACCCTACTAAGATTCCAGACTTCAACCCAAAAAACTATCCAAACCCTGTCACCAGGATGCGCCCTCCTGCGCATAAGGCCACATCCGATGAGAAATACTTGGAAAAGTTCAAGGAAGGCATACGCCGAATGAAGAGCCTCCCTTCTAGCGACCCGCGTAGTTTCATCCAACAAGCCAATGTGCATTGCACCTATTGTGATGGATCCTACAGTCAAGTTGGTCATCCAGATAGTAACCTCCAGATTCACGACTCTTGGTTGTTCTTGCCCTTCCACAGGTGCTATATTTACTTCTTCGAGAGGATATTGAACAAGTTGCTCGACGATGATCAATACTCTTTTGGTATGCCCTTTTGGAATTGGGACCACCCTGACGGTATGTGGATCCCTGACGTATATATAGACAAGAGCTCCCCACTCTACCACCCGCTTCGAGACTCGAAGCACCAGCCCCCAACCGTGATCGACCTCAACTATCACCTTGTTGATGAGAAGGTACTCTTAACTTTTTATGTGGTGCATATAGGCAAAATAACTCATAAGGGAGGCAGCTATATAATCCCTCTAATTTGTCCCACGGTGATCTTAATTCGTAGTGGACGTTTTGCACTCTCATAGCATTGGCGCATATATTTGATCAATGATACTATCTCTCAAAATATGATGATTTCTCTCAAAACATTTTGCATTGTAGTTCTTTCTAATTCATAAACCAAAGCCTTTTGTTTTATAGTAACATGTTCAATTTGATCATCATATCTTGTAAGGGTGTATTTATATCGACTTACAAAATTTACATTCAGTTTAGTTCATTTTTTGCAACTTACATTTTCTCTCACATATTAGTATTCATTTAGTTAAGTTCAATTCAATTAGTTTCACTTGAAATGAATACACCCAAAGAAAATGATGGCCATACATTTGTTAAAATTGACAAAAAAAGAAAAAAAGAAAAAGAAAAGAGTTGACTATCACAATCACCATTAGACAGAGAAGGATATATGTAGGAAATGTTAGGATGTTTTTCACAAGAAAATGTCAATATTATTAGGAGAATGATAGAGTGATCTTGAGGGTCACCAACCCTTTCCCTGTGTATTTCTCTCTGTTAGTGCATCTCCCCATAAAAATAGGAGGGAGTTTTTAGAAAGAGAGAGATAGGGGTCACCCAAACTTTTTCCATGTAGGTTATGTTCGGCAACATAGTTGCAAGTAGAGTTTAGTGGTTTGACTACATCTAACCACTACTATTGCAATATCCTAGTAATTACTCCTAATTGTTTATTCTTATGATGATCAAATGCCAAAAAGCTTGTAAATCCTTAAGTAAGCTCTCAAAGAATAAAGAGTAGTTTTCTAATCCTGTTATTTTATCAAGTAACATGATGTCTTTTAAGATACTACCCAGCTAGCACTTACTTTCAAGATGTTCAAGCCATTTTCGCACGATACATCCTCTAGAGATCAACCATTTGACTAAACATTATTAATACTAGGAGTATTAGACAATTACTTGATATTGAAGTCAATTCTGTACTCGATTTAAAAAAGAAGCCAATACTGTACGAGATCAATTTCTTTTTACTAAACATGTTTAATACTAGGTATCAAACGAGGAACAGATCTACTGGAACTTATACTACATGTACATGAACGTGTCCATCCCCTCAACAGCGCCCTTGTTCATGGGGCGTCACTACGTAGCCGGCGACAAGGCGGCCGGTGAGCCTGGTAGCTTAGAGCAATGCCCTCACAACACAATCCACAACTGGACGGGCATACAAGATGTGCACTATGGCCGCCGCGGCATGGCTGCATTCTCTGAGGCGGCCAGAGACCCTATCTTCTATGCCCACCATGCCAATGTGGACCGACTATGGTCCATTTGGAACAAATTAGATGGTGGGAGACCTAATTGGGATCATCCTGATTTCTTGAATGCGTACTTTGTTTTCTACGACGAAAATGCTCAACCTGTACGGATGTATGTCCGCGACTGCTTAGATACTCGAACACTTGGTTACGACTATGAAAAGGTTGATTTGTTGTGGGAGCATCGTCCCACACCCCCTCGTCAGGCTCAACAACAACAGCATGACCAGTCGATTCAGAAATTACTCAATAGGTATGTGCAGAACATTTTGAACCATATTGCAAATGCACACTATAAATGAGTATATCAAATCTCTTGAAAAATTTATTAGGGTGGTCTTACAAAATGCTCGATATAAGCTCAGTAATACTTTTCTAATTTTAAGCTTATATTTTTGCATAGCAAAATGATACTTTTCAAACAATAATGATACTTGTAGATTGAAATTGATACTTTTGATCGTCTTATAGAAATCACTCCATAAGACTATCCCTTATAACATGGACCGATCAATTTTTATTTTATTTAAGACACATCATGAAAATTTAAAGAAATGTTTTTTTGAAATGGGTGTACACTTGCATACCTATATATTCCCACGCTGTAGATCCCCTCGTGAGCAGCATTGCATAAAAGGATTGTCGCCAGCTCTCAAGATGATCCGATCAAGGAGGTTGGACACGGTGTTGCACATACCAGTGAAGAGGCCGGAGAGGCCAATTCGGCACAAGGAAGCCATGAAGGAGGAGCCGCTACTGGTGGAGGTGTTAACGGTGCAAGTGGAGGTTGTGCGGGAGGACGTGTTTGCTAAGTTCGACGTGTACATTAACGACGACATTGAACATGATTCTACCGAGAGGACACGGGCTACAAAACAATATGCAGGAAGTTTTACAACCTTGCCTCATAGGCCGAAGCGAAAGGACGGATACGACCACCATATGGCGAATATGGTTACTAACTTGAAGCTACCCCTGAGCAAGCTCATTGAGGACATAGGAGCCACGGACAATGACTATCTGGAGGTGGTGTTGGTTCCTAGAGCCGGGAAAGGTGCTATCATCATCAAGAATGTTGAAATTGAGTTCCTTTAATTTCTTCGATCACCATATGGGTGATTTATGAATGTTTTTATTCTTTTTTTTTTTCTTTTTTAAGAATCGGATGTTAAAGGTTGCTCTCTTAGTCACTCTCCTCCATCCCCTCTTGTCCAACTCTACCTTCACTCAATAAGATGGATCATTACATTGTAATCAAAATTGCAATCAAGTAAACAAGCCCTAAGTCTCTAACCATCGAGGCATAATTAGTATCACTTCATCTATGTTAATTGATTGCATCATCTTGTGCATTTGGCTCGTTGACAGTTACTACATACTACTCTTACTGTTTATGTTAGTAGTAAGTTGTGTGTTGATATATGTTGTTCTTGTGATTAATCACCATTCGTCCTTGTAATTTGGTTAATTAGTGGTTGCAACTTGTAAACATGTGTCTTAATTTACTAGCCGGCCTTCAAGCTTGGAACAGTCAACACATGGATATGGATCTTATTTGGATCCTAACTTAAAACAAACAAAAAACAAAACAAACCCCCTCCCCCCACTAGCCATGAGAGGGGTAAGGAGTGGGTATAAAGCGAAATCTACACACGTCTCACTACCCATTCATATCTGCCCCTCTACCCATGACGGGTAATATCTTTAAAATCCATCCCTACACCACCACCCTTCTAATCTCCCTCCATACCTGTTTCACTTAGGGTGAGTGTGGGATTATGTCCATCTATATCTGCTTCATTGTCATATATCTCTACCTCATTGTCATATATCCTTACCTGGACAGATGGATTAAATGACTTATATGCAAGTTTTGGGTGTGTCCACCCTCGTTTGATTTGAAAGGCTCAAAATAGACCGAGAATAGAGGAGTCTTAAAGGGTATTTTCTTTTAAAAAAAAAAAAAGTAATAATCTCATGCAACGAGTAACCATTGAACAACCAAATTAAGGAGTAATTATTACATGGTTCGGGACCAATACTCCCTCTCTCACATAATTATGGAATCAACTCCAAATCACCCACAAAATATATGGAAAATATCTCATTACGTTAGAGAAGAGACCATTGGTCCGGTACCATATAATAATTTCTCTAAATTAAGGAAAAAAATTCGCATGTTAGGGATAGTTTTCGATAACTTTTTACAACTTATGGTAAGTAAAAGGTCACCTCTAAATCGTTGAAGTTCACCTTTAAACAGTGTAAAATCACTCTTGAATGGGTCGGTTTAACCTATAGACATCGAGTGTGGACTGTGGAGTATATATATGGCAAAACAATATAATACCCCAGGAAGAGGTTGAGTTCTTGAGTTTCAAGTTCGGCGCGCTTTGTACAGTAGCTGCTCCATCGATTCTACCACCGTGTCTTTCTCTTTCTCTCTCCTCTCTACATTAATGGAGCAGCTACTGAGCATGGGGTTCCCTGAAGAACTCGCCGCCCAAGCCCTCTCCGCCACCGGCGGCCATTCCACCCTCAAAGCCACCGAATGGATTCTCTCTCATCATCCCCAAAACCCTCAAATTCACCCTTCAATCCCTAAACCCTCCATTAATCAAATTCAATCATCTCCCCCTTCGCCATCACCTCCTCCTTCTTCTTCCTCTCAATCCCAACCAAAACTCGACCGATTCTTCCCATTCAACTCAAAACCCACCCAAATTTCCTCTCCCAAAACCCCCATTTCATCGTTTTCACCCGACCCGCAAAACCCCACCTCTCTGAAACGCCTCAAATCATCTCCTGCTTCGCCGCCATTGGCGGCCGCTGCTAAACCCTCGCAGCCGCTAGCGGAGCGAATGCGGCCTCGAATTGTTGATGAAATCGTCGGCCAAGATCATATTCTGGGACCCAATTCGCTACTTGGGTCCGCCATCAAGTGCAATCGCTTGCCCTCCATTGTACTTTGGGGCCCACCTGGTACTGGCAAGACCTCCATTGCTAAGGCCATTGCGAGCTCGGGGTCGCTTTCGTATAAGTTTGTGTCGCTGTCGGCGGTGACTAGTGGGGTTAAGGATGTGAGGGATGCTGTGGAAGGAGCTAGGAAGGTGAAGGGTGCATTGGGGAAGAGAACTGTGCTTTTTGTTGATGAGGTTCATAGGTTTAATAAGTCTCAACAGGATTCTTTCTTGCCTGTGATTGAGGATGGGAGTATTGTGTTTATTGGGGCAACTACTGAGAACCCTTCTTTTCATTTGGTCACCCCTTTGTTGTCTAGGTGTAGGGTGTTGACCCTTAATCCCTTGCAGCCTTGTGATGTTGCCCAATTGCTGAAAAGGGCGATTGATGATTCGGAAAAGGGGTTGTCGAAGAGTGTTGGTGTTAGGGTTGAGGTTGACGATGATGCGATTGAGCTTTTGGCTTCTCAGTGTGATGGGGATGCTAGGGTGGCATTGAATGCCCTCGAGGTTTGTGCTACCACAGCAGCCAGTCGGGTTCAGGGAAACGATGAAAATGGGAAATTTTTAACGGAGGATGCTATTAGTGTGGTTGTTGATGTGGAGGTTGCGAAGGAGGCGCTTCAATGTAAGCATCTTGCCTATGACAGGGCAGGAGAGGAACATTACAATTTGATCAGTGCACTTCACAAGTCGATGAGGGGGAGCGATGCGAATGCAGCTTTGTATTGGCTTGCTAGGATGTTGGAAGGAGGGGAGCAACCGCTATACATTGCCAGGAGGCTAGTTCGATTTGCGAGTGAGGATGTTGGGTTAGCAGACCCCAATGCGCTTGTGCAGGCCGTGTCGTGCTACCAGGCGTGCCATTTTATTGGCATGCCGGAATGCAATGTGATTCTTGCACAGTGTGTTGCTTATTTAGCTTTGGCCCCAAAGTCTGTGGCTGTTTACCAGGCAATGAAAGATGCACAAAAGGTGGTAAGGGAGTCTGTTGGGGGGAATGAAAGGGTGCCTTTACATCTTAGGAATGCGCCCACTAAGCTAATGAACGACCTTGGGTACGGAAAAGGTTACATCTATACTCCTGATAATCCTTCAGCTCCACAGAGTTTTCTGCCACCATCACTTCTAGGTCAGAAGTTCCTAGAGTGGCCGCCTACTGATGCCTAAGAAGCTATCAATTGCAGCTGAGTTCTTGAAACCATGAACCTTTTCCTGGTTGGACACTTTTTTTGGGTTGTTGGCTATACAAAATATTGTCTCAAGATGTGAATGTATTGATCAACATTTGTTTTGTTTGAAGTTGATAGTTGCAGGTTGTACAGGTTAGATAGGGTGTATTTATGTTCTTAACTGGAGTGATCAGTGTTTTTGAGTCTTGGTTTCTCTTATGAAAACTCTTCTATCACTGTTGAGATATATTTCAGTGGCATAGTTTTGTATGTTATCCACTTAAAAGTTGAGTTTCAGTTTATTGATTGTGGCCGATATCAGTTAATATCAGGGTATGGTCTGTAAATTTAAAAATTATTGTACACAGTGTCGACCCAGACAAATATATGTTTTACAATTGCATTTTATCTAATGTTTATTCAATTATACATCTTCTTTTACCTCTGTTGATGCTTTTGGATGGTGATCTTCGATGCATGTCAAACATTTCACTTTCTCATTCTTGGTTACTGCTTCTCCTGTTTTCTTAACACCTGAGCTCGATTTCATTTGCTCTCAGGAAACATCTAAATGTAAATGTCAATAGTCTAGTAACTCGAGTTCAATTGGCATCTAAAAGAAAATGATCTGTAAGAGTAAGAAGCATGTTTCTATTTCATCAACGTTCCTGTCAATATACAAGTTATTTGCTCCCATCCTTTTCATCCCAGTAGACATGGAGATCAGGCTAAGCATCGATCTTCTGTACACTTTACGACAAAATTCAACATTTTTTGTAAGAAATACAAAGACATTGAAACAACACATTTTCGTGTAGAGATTAGAGTAAAAGCGCATCAAGATTTCGCTTTCCTTCAGGGCCCTTTGAGTACCACGATTTAACAAAATCCCCATAGAGGACGTCATGGTAAACGGGTGAAGACTTGGCCACAAGCTCTGGAGCTGGGGATATTTTCCTAGTTTTCGCAGGGTCATGAAAAGTGGCTACTGAGAGCCGTGCTCTATTTGCGTTGGTTACTGCTCGATGTATTGCGCTTTTGTATTCTCCATTTGTTATGACCTATAAAAACATAAGTCAGTCAACAAGAAGTAATCTCTGATAAAATATTCAGATGATGGAAGCGAACTCAACTAAATCCATATATGATCCTCCAGGAAAAGGAAAACAACACATACTTTAAATTAGTAATAACTTGGTGATTCAATCCAAAGATTCATCATAGGCCTTGTTCAGGTTAGTACAGTTAGTCTTTAGGGGTTTACTTAGGAGGAGAAAATAATCATTCTACTCCAGCATTTGCTATAATTGTGGGAAACAGGGGAATTGCTTCCCACACAAGATAGGCTACTGTGGCTGAACAAACTGAAAGATATGACTCAGGCAATCAAACTCACTTGGGGCAGAAATTGGACCAATAGAAGACGCTGATGGCTCTAGCCTCTAACTGAAAGATCAGTTTAAGCCTTGAGATACAACAAATTTGTTATTTTCAGCAATAACAGCATTGCAGAAGAGTTTGATTAGCACAACATGAGATATTAAAAACCATCCACGAAATGAATAAAATAAACTGAACCAGAGCACATAAGCACATTGTAATACCAAACAAAGGTGGAAAAGAAAGGACATTGAAAGAGAAGGATGGAGCAAATCGAGAAATGAGCATTACCTCAGTTTGATCAGCCAATATTACAACAATGGCATCGGACATAGGCTGCACAGTTACCCATTCCCCATTCTTTAAGACTTCAAGCCCACCTACATCATCCTGGATGAGAAGGGTAATGGAACCCATATCAGAATGAGATTGCAAACCCAATGTAAGCTCCGGCTGGGGGCAAGGTGGATAATAGCTGACAGTGATATTCTGGTAGAATTCTCCAACTGCATCCTCAATGCATGAAGACTGTAGACCTAGACTTTCAGATATCAGAGCCAACAGCTTCTGAGCAAGCATTTTCATCTGCTCGCTGTATTTTTCAACCACTTGTCTGGCCAGGCATTGGTTTATAAGTCAGTTACTATTTTCCGTAGGCCGCAAAATAGAGTGTTTTTATTTGAAACGAACACTGAAATTCACCATCAGCCAACTGATATCACAGCATATAATCTAATCAAAAAATTGGGCATACATCTGTGCTATGACTATCTGGGGCAGTTTTAATATTGCGAAAACGCACAACATTTGGAAACATATAGTTACACTTCACTTTCTCCTGCTAACTCTCCTAGGCATTTTAATACAATTCTCAAGATTCAAAAGCAAGGCATTTATTTTGGGAGGATGAAATAGTAAGAAAACTGATCTTAAGCAACGTTCTCCAAATTCTGCACAAATGTACGGTAAACAAGTGGTGATGCAACATGTCTCTAGCGTGTAGCCTCAAGGATCCAAGAAACCTCAAGAAAGTTCTTCCAGAATAATTATGTCTCAAATTCAATCCATAATCACCAATTTAACTTGCACAAGAGAACAGACTAACTGCTATAAGGCGTATGTTAGATAGAGTCCAGAGGAATCTCTAGTTAATATTTCCCTCCCAAAATTAAAGTTTGAGATGCCAAGTCAACCTGTTACTTAAAGTGACCAGTTCTGATCCCCAGTTTTTGCTTTAGCTGAAAAATGGTGCCTTAGCCTCAATTATACATCCACTAAATTCGGCTTTCCATTGATCAAATAGTGAAAATTAAGCCTAACATCTAAACATGGGCTCTGTTTGCCAAAACATTCTCAATCAGAATCAAGTTTCTCAATTATGTCAACTAAATTGTCTAGAATCCTAGCACCACCATTATCAAATCGGGAACTATATGCACACTACAACTCGATTTTCCTTTCCAATCTCACTAAGCATCACCCTACATTTATATTTCTTCACAATGTCCATCATCAACTAAGCTGAATATATTTACACAAGTATGTATAAGAATTCTCCATCAACTAAACTAATCATAAAATCATTTGGAGCTTAATGAGTCACAATTAGCTCCAAGAGAAGCTGGTTTCATGCAGAAAGATGATATCATCTTTTGGGCTTAATTAATCATAATTCATAATTAGTTCGCAATGAAATATTACACACCAATTACCTGTAATTAGGAGGATAATCAGGCCAACGGGCCGAATTCCGGCGAGAAAGGGGAAAAGTGTGATGATCAAAGTAATCCCTCCAATCCAAAACACTATCATCCGATTCACTCACCAGCATCTTACTACCATACCCCTCAGTAGCAGCAGAACTCGAATCGCAACTATACTTCAACTTCTCCGACACATCGAGATCGTTGAAGAAGGAAGATCCGACGGCCCTCATATCATCGAGAAGCCGAGGCGAGACGCCATGGTTGACCACGTGGAAAGCTCCCCAATCACGGCAGGATTCGGAAATTTCGCTAAGGAGGGTTTGTGAGGAGAGAGAAAGGTCGATGAGAGGGATTGCGGTGGCGGTGGAGGGAGGTTGGTGGTGGTGGTGGTTGGGGCGGTGGTCCGGTGGTTGGATGTATTGAGGGGGGACGGCTAGGGTTTTGGAGTTAGCTAGGGTTTGTACTCGGAGTGGTGGGGCTCCGGTGACCTCCATTGTTGGGGTTGCCGGAGTTTTGGGGTTGGAGAGACAATGTGAGGTTTGTGCCAGTTCGTATCATATCAGTCCATTTCACATACCACACAGTACTAGTAATCAACAAAAGAAGACGTATAATCAATGAATTAACATTGCACAAAGAGCTCTTCTTTTTTTTTTTGGAAATTTTATATGGTGCCACTGTGTTATACGAAATTCTACATGACGGAATTTTTTATTTTTGATTCTATATGGTGCCACTATACTATTGACAAACAATATATTATGAGCAAATGCATATACAAAACATTAATTTTTCAAGTGAATTGTCATAAAATCCCATTTAAAGGCAACTATTATCGATTAAAATGATCATACCTCTCTTGCCCTCATTATTTTCCCTCATTTTGGATTGAATTCAACCAATTAGTTCAATTTCGAACAACGCTCGCGCAACTCCCTTATCTCTCTCTATAAGGGTAGTAGATACAAA
>BSSO01007731.1:0-10740 GCA_030267885.1 Mesembryanthemum crystallinum | reverse complement strand
AGACACCCTCTAGTTAGCATCAGAGTAGGCGGTGATCCAATGTGCCTTGAACATAGCACTTCAATGCCTGTAAATGGAGCTCTCGAGGATCATGCATGAAAAGACACACTTGTTAAATTGCACAAGAAATGTCAAGGTGGATAAAGGGATAGATCACCAACATAAGGACCGTCACGACCAAGTTTGGACTTGGTACCAACTAGAGTGGAGCAAAGCTTGCGGGCATACATGTGGGCCCGCTCAAGGATCCCAGCGGTATAGATCTACTAGGAGAGGAAAAGCCCAGAAGGAGTGCGAATGATGGAGATACTAAGGAAATAGTTAAGGGGACTTAGATTAGTCATATAGAACTCCGAGCTTAAAGAGACAATAACACGACGTAGAAGACATTGTAGAGGCTGTCAGCACAACAACATACAACAATAAATGAATAACTTTGAATCCCTAGTGATAAATAAAACAAGAGGAGTTAGACAGACTCTAGCGAAAGCCAATCATGTGACGAAAGCGAAAAATCGCCGATACTAAGGGTGACCTTGCTGGTGGGTGGGGGGGGATGATACCAAGTCCAAGGCGGAAAATCTCCTCATTATAGTTGCAACACGGGGCCCTCGAAATGTATGGGATGACCACGGGTTAGGGCTTTACTAGGCGGATGAGGCGGCACCGATGAGATGAGATTGAACTATTGAAGTAGAAGACGATCCATGAAAGTTTCATTGAGAGAGGAGACAATGGAGCAAAGTCGTGTAGAAACATTTAGTTCTTATCAGTAAATATGAGTAACTGAAAAAGAAATAGGAGATTTTGAGGGAGATGAAAGGCAAGATTCAAGCAGAGAATTAGAAAATTTGGGGGAGATGAAGGCAAAATTCAAGCACTGGAGAGGAAATATTTTTTCTTTTGATCGAGTGATGCTGAGAGGAATTCAATAGGTTAGTCTTATTAGGTAAAAAAAGAGAGGAGATTAAAAAGGAAAGATTTAATGACGATACACGTTTTCCAAAATATGAAACATAAACATTAGTTTCTCATTTTCTAAAACCTTGGCAAATAAAGGAAATTGGCTCAGACCCACTAATTAAAGTTGGGCCCCCAAAATGTGGGGCCCTGTGCAGCTGCCCATCCTGCACATGCCAATGGATGATACTGATCTGTTCCATACCCAGTTACTCCACTTAACCTTTTGAGCTGTTGAAGCAGTCAACCGCTTGTATCCATCTCTAACTGTAACATCCCGATATTTTCCTATAATTATTATTCAGAAATAATATGATTACCTAGAAATTCAAATAATTTATGGAGAAATATATTCTTAATTACTTGATCATTGTGAATCTAGAAGGACGTGGATTGAAATATTAGGCATTCCAGCACAAGGTTGGTGTAGGGAAAATTTTGAATTAATTAGGGGGCTTTGGGGCGATGTTGTATGTGTTGATAAGGGTACACTTTTGGGGGATGAAATGGATTCCATGAAGGTCCTCATTGACACTTTGAGTATGTCTCGTATTAGTGATCATTTTTATTTTAGTGTTGGGGAGTGCGGGTTTGAGGTTCATATTCATGATATTGGGCCTTATTTGTCATTAAATCATTCGCAAAAGCAGCCTATAGCTCCGGTTGCTTCCACTAGTCAAGAGGAATCCATGTCTAATTCTTTTAAGGAGGTAGATTATGTGGCTGATCTTAATGGTGAGGAAAATGGACCAGACGATAGAATCTCAATCCCTCATCAAAAGATTATTGGTTTGGAAGGTATAGGGGTCATATGTGAGGTGCAAGTTCTCCAAAGAAACTTGGAGGTTTTGGTGGATTCAAGAGAAGATCAATAGAATGAAAGTCATATGCTTGAAGTTTTGAGTTCTAATGATAAATTGGAGAATGATGTTGAAGATCACATCTTGCAAAACGAGCCTAGACACACAAATACGGCTACAGTTAGCTATGGCATCTTAGAGGAAAATGCGTTAGTATCACGTTTGGAAGTGCATGGAGCCCCTCACCCAGTTTCTATTGACTCAGGTAACACTATTCTATCCTCATTTTCTCCTCCTGGGTTTCAATCTAATGATACTGGAATGACTAAGAACGATCAAACCATGAGTAAGAACATCAGCAAGAAGTCTAGGAAAAATGGTAAAAGGGTGGAGTAAGGTTATTGCAAAAAAGCAAAGGAAAAAAAGAGAGTTTCAATCGGAAAGGGAAAAAGAAGTTATGTGTAGATGATGAAAAAGTGATGTAGGTGAGATCACCACTCAAAATGAAGGAGAAACTCACAAGGAAACTCAAGCTCACACAAGCAAACTCATAAGTCTAATTCCAGTTCTAACTTAATTTGAGGCTATTCAAGAGACTTCTAATGGCTCCAAGGGGTGCACCACTGTCCACTGGGTTGCCTAGACCTATCATGAAGCTCCAAGAATAATCTACGGCCTTAGGTTTAATCTATTTCATGTTATTTTGTGTTTTGTTCCAGAACATCTCAAAACGGCAAATTTAGTGTTTATTTCTTTTCTAGCTTGTTTTTGCTAACTTACAGCTATATAACCGACCTCTTATCTTCATTAGTAGCTCAAGGGGTGTCCTAAGGGAGTATACACGTGCATGAAAGGCCACCAAATTAGTAGATTATGCTCAAATGCACCCACAAAGATAGTACACAATTCCAGCACTAGAAGATAAACGAGGAAGCTTCCTCTTGTACTATCTCTAGAGATGGCTGTTGTAGGGATTATTGGCTATAATTTAAATGCTTTTAACCTTATTTTTTATTGCCTTAAAACCCTAATGTACTAGCTATTTGCCTCTCTATATAAGGGAGCATTAGCTTCTATCAAAATTCAGATTTTAGATGATATAAACTTGAGAGAGTGTTGCCTCTCTTTCTTCTAAAAATTCTCAAACCTTTATTGAACTTTGTGTTCTTGTTGGTTGAAAGGTGGTTCCTTTAACCTTTTAAATTTGGTAGATTAGCTTAATCCTTGGTGGGTTTAGTAGATCCTTTATGGTTTAATGGTGGTAGGATCTTTTTATCCTCAAAATTACAAACTTCATTTGTTTCTTGTTGCTGCTCGGTTCTATTTCACATCATCTGGCATCAGATCTTTGGTTTTCAAGCTCATCCACCTAATTTTCTAGCTTATTTAAGGTGTTGTATAGACTTTTCATCGAGGAGTCATGGTTATTTGGTGAAAGGATAAGCTTGGAGATTTATTTTCTTAAAACGGTGCAAAACTGGGCAGATTTCGGTGTTATGAAAACTCTATGTTGTTCTGGCCTAACCTGGGGTTTTGGAGCTCGATATCCTCTTGAATCTTCTTCCCCAACATCTAATTTAATCTTTTCATCAAGGGTTCAAGATGATTTTAAGAGAAGACAAGCTTGGAGAGGTTATTTATTACACGGGTGTTCTGGTTTTCTTTCTTGAGTTCATCTAGCTGGAAAGAGGTAATTTTATCTTCTCTTGACTTCCCCTACGTTGAGATCTTAGATTATAGTGTTATTGAGCTAGTTGTGATGTTCAAATGTTGGTTGGATGATTTGCTTGGGTGTTTTGAGATGTGATTAGTAGCTGGGCAAAGTGCATGTTGTTTAATTTGATCTAATCTTCTTATTTCTCTCTTATCTAATCTATTTTAACCCTTCTTTTATCTCTAATTTCTCTCTTATCTTATTCTTCTAAGTGTTGTAATGATCCTTGGTTTTGAAAACTTGTTAAAGTAGATTGAATGCAAGGATTAAAGTCTGGAAATTGTTGTTCTCTTCTTACTTGTTCTATTAATATTTGAGCACAACCACTAATCTAAATCCTCACCTTGAGTAATATTTTAGTGGGTCTTCATAGTGTATCAACCTCACCAAACACATTTAACTTCTTCTTTTCTCTCTAAACCAACTAGAAAAGAACCCCCAAAGCCCAAACACATTTACTTAGCTACAAAGAACCTATCTCCACTTAAAATGGCCGGCTTGCAAAGAGGGATGTCTCTTGAACAAGCTCACAATTAGAGGAGGTTTAATGAGCTGTCCAATCAAATGCAAGAGATCCTTAACCTCCTTGGACAAGGTGCAGCTGGTGGTGGCTCTAATGGAGATTTTACTAGAGGTTCTAATGATAACTCAAGTGATGACTCAAGTGAGCAACACTCTAGTTACTCTACTCACTCTTCCAACCCTAAAAGGAGGCGTAGGTGGCATCATTGAGATGATTTGAGAGACCTCAAGATTGAACCACCAAAATTTGATGGCTCTTCAAACCCTAATGATTTTTATGAATGGGTCCATGGCATTGAGAGGGTGATTGAAGTAAAGGGTTATAGTGATGAGAAAGGGTTTAAGGTGGTTGTCCTTAAGCTCACCAAATATGCCTCTCTATAGTATGAGAACCTCAAGTACCAAAGAGCTCTAGAAGGGAAGTGTAAGATCAAGACTTGGTCCAAACTCAAGGGTCTCATGATCAATCATTTTGTTCCTTCCTCCTACAAGAGACCTCTACCTACAACTCAACCAACTCAATCAAAGGCAACAAGGAAGTGATTGACTACATTAGAGAGTTTGAACAACTCAAAATTCACTTCAATGTGCAAAAAATGGGGGAACACACAATTGCTCGGTTTGTTGGGGCTTAAATGAACCTATTTGTGAAAGGGTAGAACTCCAGCCCTTGTGGACATTTAAGGAGGCTTGTAAGCTTGCCCTTAAGCTGGAGAAACAAGTTAAAGCCAATCATACAAGTCCTATGCAAAGCCAATGGTCCCTATTGAACCTATTGTGCCAAATGAGTCTCAATCTGCCCCTAAAGACTCTAAAGGCAAGGAGAAAGTTGGTGGGTCCCCCAATGACCTCCAATGAAAGAAATGTTATAAGTGTCATGGCTATGGACACTTTAAAGCTCAATGCTCGAACACTAGAGCTCTAACTTAGAGAGAGATTGATGAGATATACAAGCTGAAATTGAGGCCGAGCCCAACCATGATCAAGAGCCTACCTATGAAGAGGAAGTAGTCCTTGGGGGTGACCAAGGAGAGCTATTGTTGATGAAGGAGGCACATACACTTCTTGAAACTCCTCAATTTGATAACCAAAGAAATCAACTTTTCCGCTCTCCATGCTTAATTCAAGAACAATTGTGTAGCTTGATCATTGATGAGGGTTGTTGCACCAATGTGATCTCACTTGACTTGGTGGAGCGTTTGGGAATTCCTACTTCTACTCACCCTCATCCTTATGATCTTCAAGAAGTTAATCGTGCTAGCTCTTGTAAAGTCTTACAACAAGCTCTTGTTTCCTTACTCATTGGTAGTTTATGGTTTGATAAAGTCCTTTGTGATGTTGTTTCTATGGATTCTTATGATTTGATCTTGAGGAGGCCTTGACAATATGATAACCATGATGTCCATGATGGGTTTAAGAACTCATACTCTATCTTGTTCAATGGCAAGCGTGTTGATTTAAGGCCTTGTGAACTGATTCAAGGGCAAATTGATACCACTACCCATGACAAAGAAGGAGCTATGACTTCTAATTAACGAAGTTGAGCAACCTAATATGATCCAAGAGTGCCAAGCTTAACCCACTATTGTTCAAGTAGTTGAGCAACTAGCTACCCAAGTTCCTTGGAGGTTGCTTCCATGTTTGAGAGTAATGAACTCATTGTCTACAACTCCAACACCTTGAAAGGGGATGTCCAAGACTTATTTTATGAGTGGTATGGCTAGAACAACTCAACTCTACAAGGGTCGAGAGAATCAAAAGGCTGAACTTGATGCTACTTGGATGCATGATTAAGAGCAACAAGGCTGATTGGGGTCACGACAAACATTACTCAAGCCTCAAGCATGGTCCTAGCTACTTGTTTTCACAAGCCAAGATGTTTTATCCTTGGGGAGAAGTTGTCAAGTCCAAAAGGCTTTGGATTAGAGGGCGTGTCCAAGGAGGAGAATTCAAGAGTTTTACATGTTATAATGGGAAGAATCTTCACTTCAAGTACTTGAGGACAAGTCCTAAATTAGAGGGAGAGGATGATGTAGGTGAGATCACCACTCAAGATGAAGGAGAAACTCACAAGGAAACTCAAGCTCACATAAGCAAGCTCCTAAGTATAATTCCAGCTTTAGCTCGATTTGAGACTATTCAAGACACTTCTAATGGCTCCAAGAGGTGCACCAGTATCCAATGGGTTGCCTAGAACCATCATGAAACTCCAAGAATAATCTAAGGCCTTAGGTTTAATCTATTTCATGTTATTTTGTGTTTTGTTCCAAAACAGCTCAAAACGGCTAGTTTAGTGTTTATTGCTTTTCTAGCTTATTTTTGCTAACTTGCAGCTATACAACCGACCTCCTCTCTTCATTAGCAGCTCAAGGGGTGTCCTAAGGGAGTATACACATGCATGGAAGGCCACCAAATCAATAGATTATGCTCAAATGCACCCACAAAGATATTATACAATTCCAGCACTAAAAGACAAACAAGAAAGCTTTCTCTTGTACTATCTCTAGAGCTGGCTGTTGTAGGGATTATTGGCTCTAATTTAAATGCTTTTAAACTTATCTTTTATTGCCTTAAAACCCTAATGTACTAGCTATCTGGCCCCTCTATATAAGGGAGAATTAGGTTGTATCAAAAATCAGATTTTGGATGATATAAACTTGTGAGAGTGCTTCCTCTCTTTCTTCTAAAAATCCTCAAACCTTTATTGAACTTTGTGTTCTTGGTGGTTGAAAGGTGGTTCCTTTAGACTTTTAAACTTGGTGGATTAGCTAATCCTTGGTGGGTTTAGTAGATCCTTTATGGTTTAATGGTGGTGGGATCTTTTTATACTCAAAGTTACACACTTTATTTGTTTCTTGTTGCTGCCCGGTTCTATTTCACATCAAAAAGGAAAAGGTTCTTTATATGAAGACCATGCATGGCCCTATCAGTAGTAGTGACGATGATTTGATTAGCGATCATGAGGAGGCGGTTAGAACTTGGGATCTTGGGAAAGTTTTAGGATCGATGGCTCGGGATGACCATGAGGTGGTCCAAACTCAAGTGAGAAAAAGTGCAAGGTTAGCAAGAAAAGGTGACAGGCGGAAGATTACAGAGGTTCGTATACTGTTGAGGAAAAGGGGAGCTCTTGATCAAAATCGTGGATTATTATTTATGACTCTTTTTTGCTTCTGTTCTTTTGTTGCCTATTGATGTCTTGTTTTACTTTTCTGGATTTTGTTTGGTTCTTTGGATCTTCGGCGCAACACCTCCATGATTTAGTGGGGTGCTTGCTGTCACTGCTTTAATAAGATTGACTCTTAATTATCGAAAAAAAAAGTAATATGATGAAGAAAACATAATTGTAAAAAGAAAATTTTGAAAACCCAAAAAGATAAAAGTTGAACTTGTTTCTCAAATCTCAATCTTACAACTCATTTCTCCCTCAATTGAAATTCATCATTTAAACAATGAATGACCGGCACTGCAGCTCACAAAGTCACAGGGCAATTCACTAAAAAGTATTCTAGTTTTTGTTATACGCCCTTATAATTAATCAATAACACCCTTCCCTCAAAAAAAATGTTTAGCACTCATCCTGTGTGTAAAAACATGCCAATAATCACCTTTAGGTCATCCGAAAATATAGCAACTTTCCTTTATCCAGTAAATGTTTCCAACTTCTCAATACTGGGCTACTTTGCCCTCTCCAACTTATCTGTAAAATCAAAGAACAGTCCATTATTTTTCAAAAGTTTATTGCAGGTCAGCATTTTAGTTGTAAAACAATTTGTTAATCACTGTTTGAAGACCACCTTTTTATAGCCTCTATTTACTACACTATAATGAAAGCTCGTGTAGAATTGATATTCCTAAGTTGACATATTAAAACTTACGAAAAATTGACACTAATAATCCTAAGTTTGCCTCATTATACGAAAATAATCCCAAAATGGGAAATATACATGAATAGTCCAAAGTTTGACTCATGTGTACAATATTGGTCCCGATTAACTTTCCGTCAAAAATCTGTAATAGTTTGCTGACGTGGAATTAATAAAATAAATTAAAAATAAAAACATTTTTATAAATAAGGAAAGATATACAAACAAGGAAAGAAAACCACTCATCCTTTCACAGTCTCTCCCAAGCCACCCAACCCAACACCACAGCATTGCAAACCACCACAACGACCCAACGACGACCACCACCATAGCCATGTCTCCGCCACCACGCGCGCCGGTTACTTTCTCCTCCTCCACTACCCCTTCCCTTCGCCCATATCACTGTTGCTCCACCATCAAACGCTCAACTCTTCCAGCCCCTCCTTCTCCTTACCCCCGAACAAAGCCACCCCCAGCGACCCTTCCGGACCTCTCCAATGCCACTTCAGGCTTGACTGGATCTGGGCGAGTGTGGCTAGGCTGGACGAGATCCGGTGCGGTGGGCTCCGGCAAATGGAGGTTAAGTCTATGTGGAGAATTCAGGCAGGGACGACAATAGGATGGTGGTGAGTCGAATCTTGGTGACCGAATCTGGAACTGGGAGTTGTAATCGGTTGTTGATGGGATCTAGGGAAGAATCGAGATTAATGTGAATGGAGATATCGGGGAAGGAGAAGGTTGGAGCGGGTGAGGGAAGGCGGGGTGGAGCGGATAAGGGAATTGAAGGAGAGGTATTACGATAGGGAGGAGATGAAGGGGAAGGTGGGACAGCAAGCAGTCAAGAGGCACAAGCAGCAGGGTGGAGCGGTGAAGGAGGCGAACGGTGGTGGCTGGTCGGCGGGATGGCTGTTGGGGAGAGATGGTGCCGGAGGAGAGAGAAAGGGATGGGAAGGTTTGTTTAATTTTTATTTTTATTTTCTTTTTAAAATTATATCTTTATTTATATTTATTTTTAAATGCCACGTCAGCATTTACTAACGGAGGAGTAACACCGTTAATGGAGAGGCCATTTTTGTACGCATGTGTCAAACTTCAGATTATTCATGTACATTTACCATCTTGGGATTATTTTTGTATAATCAGGTAAACTTCGTATTATTTATGTCAAATTTTCCTAAAACTTATAGTTAATACTCTGACCGATGCAAAAGACTTCCCATGTTACTTATTTATTTCACCTCCTTTAGAAGGTAAATCAATATTGTATATCGAGAGTGTGTTTGGATATGGGATTCTAATTAAACGCTTGCATATGAAAGGCTTATATCCTACTTTTATTGACACAACTAAACGCGCCATTTTGTTTACTAATCAAGTTAATTCCAAACTCTTGCATACAAAAAAGCTTTACATTAGTTTGTTTATGTATATGCAATCAGAAATATAAATTTTGGGTATATAAAACAAACCTTGTTTATAAATCGTGTTTGCCATTAATTGAACATTGGCAATCCCAAAATCTGTAACATATGATCTTTTGAGTCAAATTAGTCATTCGAGTTTGCCATTTGTTGAACCTTTTAATTCACTAATTCCAAAACCTGCAAATAAAAAAAAAATTGCCAGATTAATAATCTTCACAATCAAAATTATAGGGAGAATGAAATGAAAATCAATGGAGGAAAAAGAAAAGTAATGAAGGGAAGGGGGTAGCTGCAACTCACTGGAGGGGGATTCAAATAATCGTTGGGGCTACTATATATACATGAGGTATTAGGGTATGTAGCATTAGATAAATGTTTCCTATTAGGACTCTAAGTACTCATCATTAAACTATCTAGACTTAATCTCTCTCGTTTCTTAACTTTTTGGATAGAAATTAGGCTTATGGATTATACAAAGGCAAAACTTTATCAAATAAAAAAAATAAAAATTAAATTAAATTAAATTAAATTAATTATTGACTTAGGTGGCATGCCTCATTGCTCCCGAAAAATAATATATATATATAATGGGGATTCTAATAGGTCCCATCTTAACTTATTATGTTGTCCTTTTTATAATTTTAATTTAATATACGCCGAATTAACAGATGGGTATTTTTTATTACCACCCTTCACCACTTGGGTATTTAAAAAAACTCCAGTGCCAACTGAGTATTTTTAATGGACAAAAAGCGCATATGAACCCAAAAATTCACCTCTGGTGCCAAAATTTCATTTATCCGATTGTTTTGATACTGAAATGCATTTCCTTATTACGTTTATCTATATATAAAATGTTAGAATGTCTTTTAACGAGAGATTAGCAAAACCCAAATCTAGCCCTCATGTTAAATCCCGCCTAAACCTTTTCAATCTCCTTCAAGCATTGCGACAATTGCATGCTCACATTCCGTAGATACAAAAAGGCAACATATTTAAAAAGGAAAATAAATACTCCAATAGGCAACTACAATATAATAAGGGGACTACTAATATATGAAAAGAAATCAATGTTCATAGTTAAGAAAGGCAAGTGTATCTCATAGCTAGGTGAGACAATAAACAATTATTAAATAGTGTAATAAGTTACGCAAGTGGCAAAATCAATAACATAAACATATCAATTACAAGAGATAATGAAAAACATACTCTAGGCAAGATATATAGCACTATCATATAAAAAGTAAGCTATCTTATAAAAAAGTAAGGTAACAAAAGCCACTAGAATATGTAATACTAAACCGAAATGGTATTTGTTTGACAATCTAATTTAGGTCATTTAAAAATTTATACTTTAAATATCTATACAAATAATTGGTTATACACGTCTAACCATTAAATAATACAATTAATAGGTGATTTTTCACAATTAAGGGCGACTTTTAGCGACTTAGGCT
>BSSO01007730.1:0-10741 GCA_030267885.1 Mesembryanthemum crystallinum | reverse complement strand
GAGAGCTAGTGAACCCCACCCCTAATGCCCCGAACAAACAACTACACATCTGCATTCCTACATTTCCTTCCCCCTAAAGCCTTCCCTTTCTTGCCATCATAATTAATGGATGAAGCTAGTTGTTGAAGAACCCTTTCCACTTTCTTTTTCTTTCTCTCATAAACCAGAATTCTTTCAAAATAACAGTGCCATATTGCAATGAACCTGACCAGAATAGCAGTTCTGTAACTAGATACGGTGAACCTTTTACTCCTGTCTCAGATAGTACCAACCAGCACTATTTCTCCAAAGAAACGCCCCTTCCCCAAAAAAGAAGTTTGGGTATGCTGACATTTTAAACGTACTAAAACAACCAGCTGTGTGGTTATTATGCAGCCTTAATAAAAAAAAAAAAAAAAAAGGGTGTTCAGAAAAGAGGGGAAAAATATATTCACATCCTGAAACAATAAAAAAAAAAGAAAAAAAATAAATAAATGCTTAGCCACTCGCTTCCTCCCAAAGAAAAAATACAATGCAGATTAGACAATCACGCTTTACCCTAATCATCCAAAAAAATCCGTCCTCAAATAAATGAGCAATTTGGAGAAGTCGGAAACTTGAACCTTAAAAACACAATTCTGTCAAAAAGGAAGTGAAGGATTGAGGATTCCGGTCTTAACATCTGTCATGAACCACAACACTATTAACTCAGGTGACACTCCTTGGAGAGCCTTTCTGCCATTCTCAAGAAAAAGGTAGAAGTAGTATCCAGCAGTTACCCCATTGTCAAACCCCATTCCAGGACAAGCAACTTCAAGTTGAAATTTTTTTGCAAAAAAATCATGCGTGTAAAAAAAGAGTCGACCTTCATATTTTTACATTAAAACAGAACCATGATACATAAAGCACACGAAGGCAAAACACTATAAACGGATATTTTGCTCATTAAGAAGCAACATGAGACAAGAAGCAAACAGAATAACACCATTGCATCCTATACAATAATAGACATAAATACAACCATTTACGTCATGCTTCATGGTGTCAAAAGCTCTCGATAAATATTTTATCACTCTGTTCTCTTCCAATTTTCTACTCCATCATGCTATTGAAACTACACATGCATGAAAGTCCTCAAGTGGAAAAGCTAATGCCAATCCTTCTCCATTCACAACATGCAATTGTGTATAGAAGGGTGGAAAACTTTCCTTCCTCTGGTTCCTGAATTAGGGATGGGTTAGGAGGTGAAACAGTGACTACATTGACAACAACAACAACCCAGGATGATCCTACTGGGGACAGTTACTACATTGGCAAGTATATTAAAAGACTCACGTAATGCATACACAAGTTAGTACAGCAGTGGAGAGAAGTAAGGACTAGCTGTACGAAAGAATTACCCTAATCACACTCCAATATACGTGGTAATAGATGCAAGTAATACTGAGTTAAAGATTGTTTCAGAGTACATTGTGATTCACATATGTCAACAAGATGACAATATCTCCCTGAATCTCCAAATCTCAGTGACCTTCACTGGTGAAAAAAAAATATCATGTCACTTAAGCTAGCAAAAATCAGTCGGAAATAACATGCTTCGTCATCAAAACAACTACCAAGTCCCAACCACATCCAAAGAGCTAAGTATACTGCTAATTCTGCAAAATGCCAGCAGAAATTGGTTACTTACATAATTACATTCCATGACTCACTGACAATTGAGCTCCTCTGACCCAATCCCCCTGAATCCGCTTTCTAGTAGCATTACCATGATTAAAGTCAACAGGTTATGCTGGATAACCAGCATAACCCCATCCTATTCATGAAAATCGAATAAAGATCTGGCTCCTTATCTTTGTAACAGAGCACATACTTCTCGAAAAAATAGACTCACTACTTCCATGGCTGAAAAACATCAAATTCCGTCTTTATCTTTCTTTCTCTCATGACCTGCACCCCAGCAAAATCCGCTTCGCCACACTAAACCCATGTAGCATAGAAGTACCCGGGCTAGTATTCACCCCTGTTGACAAAATAATACAACTTGACGTCCAAATTAGATTGAGACAAACAGACAACAGAGGAAAATGTACTCATCACTGCAGTTATATCCCATTCAGTCCAACAAAAGCTCCCAAATTTACGAAACTTGGAAATTCGAATCCATATGGTCTTGGCTATTTTTAGAAAGCCACCACAATTCCCTCCATAATCATACCTGATTGGCAAGGAATCCCTAATTTCTCAACTCTGCTCATAACTCCTTCAAGCCATGATCAAACCATAACATAACAACATGGTTTTCCCTCCCAAGATTTTCCGAATGTTCTTATCAGATAGGCCATAACTCTTCAAGAAATAGACAACATGATGTGCTTTCTGAAGCACATTCTTATACATTAGCTAAGGTGTTTTTAGAGAGTTGATTTCAGCAACAATGGTGGTATGTAAGTTCAAGTCTAGAGCACTAAGCCAGCGAGAGATGAGCTTAAACAGATCAAAACCCAGAAAAACCCAGTACCTAAAAGACTATGAATTTCACGCTTGAGGTTTCTTCCAAGTTCAATTTCAGTATTAAAAGGCCACACATGAGACAATTTCTTGATTTGGGTTTTGTTCAATCCACTTTGTTCTATGAAATTTATGACTGAATTAGGGTTTTCAGGGAACTTACCTTTGCGGAGGTAGAGATGGCTTCTTCCCTTGAAAAGCGCGGTGAGTTCAGTTCACTAGATAGTCCACCATGAAATGGGTTTTTCTCTGCTGCAGCTTTTGATTGATGATGATGATAATGATGATGAGTACCAAAAGAGGGATTCAAATTTGGAGATGGAGAAGATGGTGGGTGGGCACGCCATTGAGCTGTGTCGCTAAGCTTCAATTGTTTGGAATCTAACCTTAGCTTAGAGTAATTACTCTACTAATTATAGAGCCAAACCCAGTATGGTTGCGGTCATACTCGGTTTTTTTTTTTTTTTTTTTTTACAGTCGAGCAAGTTTTGACTAAGTACAAATTTGTACGATCATAAAGTTAGGAGGTGCCCTTTAACCACGCTCAAGAAGGGAGTAAGTCCCTCTTTGTAGACACCAAAAAAAGTATAAGAGCTTGTTTAAATTAAAATAATGTAAATGAATTGGTGGGGATGCTTGTATCGAACTCGTTGGTAAGCGAGTATCAAATTTTTGTGCTCGTCTACACCTTGTTTATTACACAAATTATCATATCAGGCGGATAGTATTGGTAGCTTATAAATTGGTACTGATAAGCTAAAAAAATATGTGCTGACGACTCAAAAACTAGTATTATTTTTTTTTTTCTCCATCAGTATTACTCCAGTATTAATTTTTACTTACCCAATATCACCTTTTATTTTTCTAATACTCGTCTAATATATAAGACCGCTCGACACATAAAGTTATTATATTCATTACTTCGTTGACCTAGTTTTGACCATAGTTGATAAGTATGCTCGCGAGCGCTTGTGTGTGTATCACCTTAATTACAACACCATAAGTAGATTAATTAAAAAAATAAAAAATAATGGGAGTACAATTTACAGCCTCAAACCGAGTCAAACGTTGACTCTCTTTTTTTCATCAAAAACCCAAAACCCTTATTAGGTCATTGCTCCCTTTTCTGTTTTTGAGTTACAGTTACTGTACAAACTGGTTGCATTTTTGGGGAGGGAGAGAGAATGAAGATGGAAAATAGAGGAAGGAAAAGGGATGTGAAAGAGTAGGGAACTGGGTTGAGCAAACCTTGCTCGTTTGAGTTCTCGATTCTCTTATAAACAAAGAAACCCTTCATTGTCAACTCCTCCAAGCTTTGATTAGACGCATATGCTCTTGTGATTTTCGGGTAATCTTCTTTTTCTCACTTACCCTTTTCTTTCAATGCCATAAAATTCTGATTCTTTGTGTGTTTATGATGTAAATTTATCATCTTGTCGATCCTGTACCTATATTTCAATCAAATATTTGAATACCCAGAAACTGGAAAAGCAGAACATGAAACCCTTCTTCTCTGCTTTGTTATCAGCTTTCAGAAAGTATAGCACTACACCCATAAACAATCCTCAAATTAGCACTGCAAAAAGACCTAGAACCACTAAGGCCAATAAGATTGAATGGACTGAGCAACAAAAACAAGTCATAAAGGCTGTTGAAGAAGGCCAATCTGTTTTCATTACTGGGCCTGCTGGTACTGGCAAAACCAGGCTACTTCAGGAATTGATTAAATTACTTAAGAAAAACCATTTCCCTAACCGGATTGCTGTCACCGCCCCAACGGGTATCGCAGCCTGTGCTCTCAAGGGCCAGACCCTGCACTCATTTGCTGGTGTTGGCCTTGCTGAGGCTGATGCTGATACTTTGCTAAGCTGGGTTATATCTCACAATAGGACTATGGAAAGGTGGACGAGCACAAGGGCTTTGGTGATCGATGAAATCAGTATGGTAGATGGGGAATTTTTTGACAAGCTTGAGTATATTGCTCGTAATTTATCGAATGTTGAATTTGACAAGTCTACGGCTGAGCAGCCATGGGGTGGTATACAGCTAGTAGCTTGTGGAGATTTCTTGCAGCTACCACCTGTGCTTGTTGGTAAGAAGCTTAACGTTAAGGAATTTGCTTTTGAAGCGGATTCGTGGGATAAATCTTTTCAGATGGAAATGGAGCTCCCTACTGTGTTCAGACAGTCAGAGGAAGAATATATTAGACTGCTTCAAAGTATCAGAAAAGGGGGTTTAGATTCCCAAGGTCTTGAGCTGCTTAAGCAACGTTTCTGTGTCAATGAGGATGAGCTTGATGAGACAGTAGTGCGCTTGTTTCCGAGAATACATGATGTTGATCGTGTTAATCAGATGAGATTACATAGTATAAGCGAAGAAATTATTGAATATAAAGCCTTTGACACAGGTAAGGACCCTTGGAAGAGTCAGCTGCAGCAAGGAATCAAGCCCACTACACTTGGACTTTGTAAAGGTGCAAGGGTGATCCTTACTACAAACTTAAATGTGAAGCAAAAGTTAGTGAATGGTGCCACTGGTACAATTACTGATTTTGTTACCATGTCCAAAGGAAAAGTTAAGAAAATTTGTCGTTATCATGGGGGTATGGTTTTGCCAAAAGTCAAATTTGACTCTGGTCGCGAGGTGGTGATCAAGCCTGAGGAATCAACTATATCAGACGGAGATAAGACTCTTGCCACACGGTTGCAGTTACCCCTTATGTTGGCATGGGCCATGAGCATTCATAAATCTCAAGGTATGACATTGGACAAACTTCACACTGATCTCTCTAGAGCTTTTGGTTACGGGATGGTCTATGTTGCTCTTTCCCGTGTAAGAAGCTTGGAAGGTCTCTATTTATCTGGCTTTAGACCTTCAACAATTAAGGCACATCCCAAGGTTTTGGAGTTCTACAACAAATTTTCCTGATGAAAGGAGGAAGGGGTTGGCTTTATTAATCAACTTATGTGAAGTCCTGCAACAGCTGTAATTAATTTAAGAAGCAGTTGATGCACAATATTTATGAAGAACATGGTGGTATAACGTATCAATTTTGATAATTTTATCATTTTGAACTTACTATAACCTGTTTCCATGGAGTTCGGCATAGATGTTCAAGATGTAGAGTACTTTTTTTGTTCTTTATTTATTATAGACATTAAGCTTTGATCTTTGTCCAAGTTTCTGTTCTCACTTTTTAGAAATGAAAGTTTTGGGCTCCCTTGGAAGCCTTTCAGCAGCAATAATAATGAAAAATGGTTTCTTCTCTCTCACTGCATTGGTTAATGAAGCATTAGACTATTAATAGTTGTAGAAGCGTTAAAAAGGCTCAAAGAAAGGAAGGATACTGACAATCATAGCTGATGAAAATGTATCCACCTCAGTCCTTCCAATTTGTTTCCTTTTCCTTGATAGAGTTTTTATTGGTGTTATGATGATGTTTTATTGTGAACCTGTGTTGCAAATGCTCTATGTCAGTGACCAGAGTCCTCACCAAGTATGTAGCGCCACCTTTTGGTGGTGGAGAGGATGCCTCATGCCCTTTACCAAGACTAACATAGGGGGAGAGGTGACTTGTATGATTAACTTCTCTATATTGATTTGGAGTTTTTGAAATTAGAAATTCACTCATGTCCTTTGCATATCTGTTATTTTTGTGGGTGTCCTAGCAAATCGTGGCTTCATGGATGGCTCATGGTTATGGTCTATCTTGTTCTTGGTCAGTGAGTTTGAAAAGGTGTTTGTTCTGTCTTGTTCTGGCTAAACTGATGCATGTTGATGCAATTGATGTTTCCTTTTGATTTTCAGACGCTTCCACTAAGCGCCTGCTTAAAATGTTAACGGTTAATTGGAGTGACAAGAATATGTAATTCCTTGTTGCGTTGTTGCGTTTAGTTTCCAGGGCCATAGTTACCATCTTGGCCTACAGAGCTTTACTTCAACTTAGACATTCATCAAATTTTACTTTGAAAAATCCTGATGCTGATGTCTCCTGATCAAGGTCAAAGCAGCCTTAATTCTTTCCCATCCCTGCCATACCCCTGCTGCATTTACTTATAATTTGGGATATGATGAAAATTTACATTGATCTTGAACAAAGGTATGCTAGTACATGAAGTAACTGATTTTCCGACTGGCTCTTGGGCCGTTGTGTTCTCTTTCAAAAAGTAAGCTTGCTTCCATTTTTGTTTGTGCTAATACCCCCTTGAGATTCGTGGATTCTTGCAATCTGAGATTGAATTCTATGATTATTAATTGTATGTTACTTTTGAAAGATCTGCATCATTGCAATGGAGCATCCTAGTAATTGTAAATCAGCTCCATATGTGGGATGATCCTCCAGAACTATTCTCTAGAAGATTTACAGAAATTACTGGCACGTCGTGGATGAAAGCTGAAGCCAATCATTATATTGTGGAATTATGTCAAATATTCTGATCCACTTGTGTGTTCTTGTTTTGCAGACTAATGACATGGAAGCATTTGGTGCAGAAAATTGAGTTGTAACACAGTTCAGTGATCTCTGCCAAGGACTTCAGAGACGTCCTGCGATACAGGTAAATAAGTTTTTCTGACATTCTTGCCACATATTCTTGTTTTCATACCTGTGGTTTTTAGGTTTATGTCACATTCTGCTAAATTCAATATTCTTGTCGTGTGTAAATACTGAGTTTGATGTGAATTACTCATCAAGATTTGATGGCTCAATTTATTTTGTGCTTTCATGCTTTCAAATTTAGCAATATATACATACTTGAAGTTAGAATATTTAACTTGATGACTATTTAAGTTTGTGCTGTAATTCTGATGATTTTGAAAGTATGTATGAGATGACAATTCTAGCAAATCGTAATTTCATGAAGGGTTATGTTCTATCTTGTTCTTGGTCAGTGAGATTATGAGGTTGAGAGAAAGTTAGATCTTTGGTATAGTTGGTTCTGTGTTTTCCTTGCTAATCTGGATTCATGTTCATGTATCTTTACAATTCTAGAATGTGAAAGGCTTATTTTTCGCATGAATATTATTGTTTCTTTGAAACATCTTGATGCTGATGTTCAGAGATCAAGCTCAAAGCAGCCATATCTTTGACATCCCTGCCCTGTCTCAGACTCTCACTTGATTTTAATCTTTTAAGGATATGATGAAATGTAATTTTCTCTTAAACCAAAAGTAGGTGGATTTTTCGATTTGGCTCTTACACTTTTAGGTTGTTGTACTCTCTAGTTGTCTTGCATCAGGCATGTCTTTGATAAAAGCTGAAGCAAATCATTGAATGTGGGAATGTCAAATATTTTGGATCCACTTCTCTGTTCTTCTTTCAGAGACTAATGACATGAAACATTTGGTGCAGATAACCGAGTCTTGACACAATTCAGTGACCTCTCACAAGTGCTACAAATATTGGAGTCTGCAAGGAATTCAGAACGTTCCAGCCTAAACTTGTTTCTGGATGCTCATCAACTGAAAGAAGCAAACATGCAACTGAGAACAACTTGAAGGTGCATCATTTCAAAAGGGTATAAAAGAATAGATAGATTTGATATAATTTTGTAAGGCAAATATTAAAATCTCAATTCAACCAATATTCCAGTATTAGAATCTAAGAAAAACTTGAACCATAAATGATCATTCTACTTACATAGTCATTGTCAATGCAGACGTGACCCAAATGGTTCGATCTGACGACTTAACACCACACGGTGAAGAAGGGAAGGGCATGAGTCTGCGACTACCTAACTGGAAGACTCCAAAATCATTGGTACAACCGGGGAATGAGGAACCTGAAAAATAGATATGATCAGCATTGAACCCGGGAATACGTTCCACAGGGAGACAGGACGAACTGTTGTCGCCCAGAAACAAGGCTACTGCTTCTTCAGATCCCAAGCTGTAAACCTCTTCAAGTATCGGGCATGGCTTAGGATCCAGCTTGAAAACGTCAAAGATTCCAGATGACTGTTTTATGACTACTAGCAGATCATCCTTATGATTGCCATATCCCTCCACAAGGTAGAGGCTCCTCCCTTTTTTGTTATTATTAATTTTACAACGGTAAGCCCACGGAAGAAGAATCTTTTGGACGACATCAACTTGTATTGAATTTGGCCAAACCCATGTACTTAACAATCCAAAAACATGAACCTCTCCGGATTTGGTAATCCCATGTAATCTCCCCTTGTGGTACACCACATCCATGTAACTATTACTATTAGGCTGTCCCCAAGCCGATGTCCCAACTTGGGATACAACTAGGACGCCCTTGGTAGTAATCACAGCAGCCATAAGAGAAGAGGGTGTTTGAAAGATGAGCGTTTTGACAACGCTAGTGCGGTAGAAAGGGACAGTGAAGTAGTAATTCTTGGTGGGTTGTTGCTGTTTTCTAGCGCTTGCAAAAGGGTCTATGATATGGAGCCTGCTGGACAGATCTTTTTCCCTTCTGGCCCTGCCATAGGTGAAGGGTTCAAGTTCTGGTTTGGCTTCAGCGAATACTAGGTATCCGTTGGACGAGCCACAACAGTGGTTGGGGGGACTGGGAAGGTTGGGAAGCGTGTAAAGTCTTTTTTCTGATAAAGAGGCTAAATTGGTTTTGTTGCTGTTGCTGTTGCTGTTGCTGTTGCTGCAGGAACGGAGAAAAAGGAAAGGCTCTTGAAGGGAAGTATAATCGCAGCAGTGACTTTTATGATTATTAGCGGTGACAATGGAAAGCCATGACTTGCAAACGGAAACGAAACGGAGTTGGTCGAGACGGGATAAATGGCGATAAATATTCTCGAGGAGCTCCGGTGGGAGGTAAAAGTGGTGGTGGCGCTTCGTGCGCTTGATGGTAGTAGTAGGTGGTAGAAGACTAATTTTTTCCTTGGACAGAGACATGATTGTGATTTCTGAAATCTGGAGATCCTAAACTAAAAACTCCTTACGTGAGTTTGATTTACATAGTCATAAATATCATCAATTCAATGGGAATCCTAATCCTACTTGGATTAGGACTAGAAGCAATTTAATTGGCCGGCCGTGTAATTGCACCACACGCTTATTAATTCTTGGCTAAGTTTTTTTTTTTTTTCTTTTTTTAGGTAAGAAAGAAGCGAATTCTTGGCTAAGATAACTGTTGCCACTTCATCTTTTATCTATATTATCTTTCAGCTGTAAAAAAAAAAAAAAAAAGGCTGCCAAAAAAATAAAATAAACAAACCGCTTGAAATTATATCCCGCTAATGGTCAATTGGTGCCTAATTACTGTCGTTTGTGGTGCACTTATCTACTGCGATTATTATCGGTCGATTAGAATTCTCACGCCCATTATTCAACTTTGTCACCCAAAAAAAACAAGAAAAAAAAAACTATTGTTCTGTTCTTTTTGTCCTTTATACGAAAAAAAATTATTTTTTCCCTTGTCTTTCAACAAATTTCTTCCTTTTGCCTTTTATCACGCTAAATTCTGTTTAATTTAACTACTTGCCATAATTTTAACTACTAGATTTACTTTACAATAGAGTAATGAGTTTTTCTATATTCGGTTTAATTTAACTACTTGCCATCATTTGTAAACTAAATCTAAGGAAAATTTCATTTTGGGTAGTTGACGTTAGACCTTATTGCAATTTGAATACCTGCCTTCTTAATATTCTCATTTTGAGTACCTGAAATTTTAAAAATTGTCTCATTTTAGGTCATTTCACCAACAGCGTTAAAAACTCCATTAACATGCTGACGTGTCATCAATCAAAAAATATTCTAAAATTTCACACAAAATTGTAGAAAATTCTAAATAACTAAAAATAAACATTTCATAACTTATGAATTTTTTTTGGTAATTTTTAGAAGTTTTTTAAGAATATTTTGTTTAATAACACGTCAGCATTTTAACAGAGTTTTTGACGCCGTTAGTAAAATGACCCAAAATGAGACAATTTTTAGAATTTCAGGTACCCAAACTGAGAATATTGAAAAGACAGGTACCCAAATTGCAATTAGGCCTAACGTCGGGTACCCAAAATGAAATTTTTCCGAAATCTAATCCAAAATACTCCCTCCGGTTTTTTTAAACGTCGTTTTAGATTTTCATGTCCAAGTTTGACCATTGATTTGTCATGTCCAAATTTGACCATTGATTTGTGAAAATACTATTTGGATTCATAACATGAAAAAATATTTGTTGGATTTGTAATGAGATGCACTTTCATAATGGAGTATAAAACTTTTATAATTTTTGGTTACATATTTTGAAAGATATTCAAGGTCAAAATTCGAC
>BSSO01007729.1:0-10741 GCA_030267885.1 Mesembryanthemum crystallinum | reverse complement strand
AAAGAACATTTATACTTTATCCTGTTTGCATTTCAAATCTCTCTCTCTCTCTCTCCCCAAAAATCATCTCCTCTGCCACCACTAGGCATGCCCCTCTGGTCACCATCAAGAGTCTGATATGTCCACAGACTCCACCACACCATACCCTTGCCAAACAAACGCCCCTGTTCACCCCAACATCGTCACCTACGTCCACCCATCTTCTCTAAGAACTCTTGTCATCCCTCCACATATCATTCAGAAAGAGAGCTAAAAGGCACTGTAGTTCGAGAAGGAGATTAGAGCTTTAGGAAAACTTGTTAATGTTAACATATGAACGGGTCCCAAAAGAGTTTGAATGGACAAGGAACAAGCTCGTGGTCGAGATCGACAAATAGGAGTTGCTGGAAGCGGGCACGACAGGACAAGTTCGCCTAACATGCGTGTGCCAAACAGAACCGAGGAATCGTGTAAGGGTTTAGACAACAGCCTTGTTAGAAGACATGGGCATGTCAAGAGGGCACTAGCTCGCTCGCCAATTTATAAAGAAGATTTCTGAATCATTCTTTTAGCTGTATTTTCTTAGTTCCCTATTTTGTCTAACTCATAGTTTATTACAGATTTTACTTGGGAGATATTACTTTTTTCTCCCCAGATGACATGTGGGTATCCATACTTTGCCCAATCCCACCTTAATGACCAAGAAAACCTCACTTGGCCCTAAGAGGGCTCAAACTAAGGATCTGTATAATAAATATCCGACTGAGGGTTTAGGTTTTAGAAGGCTTGGCGAGTTGGGTTATAAGACCCATATTTAAGATGGCCTTTTCGAGATCCTTAAATGGAGAGGCACGAGGAACAAAAAGAATATTTATGAAGAGGTCCATGTTCAAGGGGTAAATCTAAAGGACACCTCAACCATTTACCAATATTGGTGATATGTGGGAGCTTGAGAGGAGGTTCGTTAGGGTCAACGGTCCCAAAGGAGTCGAGATGGACAAGGATTGCTTGGGTCGAGATTGATGAATAAGAGCTGCTAAAACGGGCATCAAAAGGCCTGATGGCACGCCTGTGCCAGAGAAAAAAAATTGAGAACACAAGCAAGCTACACAAGGCCTTACTGGGGTGAATAAGCTTGCCGATCTATTTTTGTGGGTCTTTCCAAAACAACCTCTCTACGTATTAGAGGTAAGGTTGCTATATCTAGACCTCCCCAGATCTTGCCCTCGGCAGGACTAATTACTGGGTCATTGTTGTTTTTGTTGTTGTTTAAGCCTACCGAGCTATATATGCATAAGATTTTCGGAATTTTTCCTTTAACTATATTTTGTGTAACATACTTTAAATAGAAGATAATACTTTGTATTCAATTAGGGTTTTTTCCTAATTGGGTTAGGTGGGATACTAGCAATCTTAGATACAATCATTTTCCTAATCCTAGTTGGACCAGGATATGGAAAGTACGTAGGCCCTAGAAATACCTAGAGTGATCTGGAGCACATAAACTAAGTATTGTGTTCTAGCTAAGAGAGAAACCATAGTTATGTGAGAATAGTGAAACATACATAGTTTTTCTCAAGTTTGGGTTTCCTACACTAAAATTTCATGAGTTGCTATGCATTGTTTCACTTTTAAACCCAAAATCCAAACAAAGTTTTTATTTTTCGAATTACTTTTTTCAGAAACACCGAAACACATTTCGCAGTTCTGGACATTTTCATGTCTGAAAGTATACATGACCCTGCCCAGCATATCCGTGCAACAGAAGCTAGTGTATTGATTTTGACAGTTGTGTTGCAAGAGTAAGCAACCATTAAAGGAATCGTTATTTGTCTTTTTTTTGGGCAAAGAATCTTCAGTTGTCACTGTGACCATATTTGCAACAAAGGATCTAGACAGCAGACCATATCTATGTACTGAAGCTCTCCATGCACAGAAAAGCCATATGACAACCTCCATACATGTCATGAATTTAATGAAAACTTCTTCAGCAACCAATTGTTATGGTCTTGAATTATTTTGGTCTTTGACTATGACATCTCACATCAGCTCTAGTACAAGATACATAAACATAATCATCTCCAAGAAAAACACAGTTCTTAATTAACATTAGACTCTCCAAGAGATTCTAAAGGGCAGCGCAACTCCTAGGAATGCATATCAATCACAAATTCACAAATATTGTCACTAGGGCCTACCCTTTCCCAAATGATAAAAAACATTGATGCAGTAGGATTGAAGCATAACAACCTGGAAAAAGCAGCATCAATGGAGCACTTCCATCACAATGTGCTTCTTTGATTCTTTCTGTCACAACTCCTGCAACAACAAAATGGTAAAATGTTAGATATGACGACAAAAATAATCAAAAACAAAAGAAAAAACATCTACAATGCTTCAAATGTAGCATGTGAATACCTGAAACACCTTTGAAATCAGATGACTTGTCCTCTCGCTGCACATAGACACAACCAAGGCACTTGCTGTGGAGAATAGAAAACAATATTGGAAAACAGGTACACAAACTTACTAACTATAAATTCTAGATCACGAGATGAGCTATGAACATGCAATGGAACTCGGAATAAAGGAAATATGACCATCATTGAGAAAGTAAATAGAGAATTGATATGCATGTAGAATGTATCTTGCAAATGCTAGAGATCAGTAACTTTTGATTCGGTGATATGTATGAGAACAAGGTTCTCAAATTCTGTTTGTCACCATACCAAACAAAATTCAAGACTAATGGTATAAATAACTCATCAGAAATTCATGAAAACAAGAATCATTTTCGCAAAAAAATTTCAATATAGTAAGGTTTGAACTCCAGATTGGATCACCCCAGAATTCTATTTCCCTTCCCTCTTCCTTTCACTATGCATGCATGTATGTACGTTTAATATATTTTTTTCATACTGAAACTTTGGATCTGTTGTCCCTTTCAATTACTCAAATTGGGTAAATCACATCTATAAACAATTGGGATCTGAGCTAAAACATTCCAGGTTCAAGTCAAGTAGCTTCACAACATGTATAACGAAGTACAGTCCATACTGAGAATATTGAAAGAAAGTACCATGAAAAAGATCCTCATGCCATATGTGCCTAGTAGCTTATATTTTTGCCACACAGTTTCATCAAGGTATAATAAACCCATAAAAAGAAAAGTAATACAGACTTTTTTTTATAAATAAACAATATATTTTTTACAGTGAAAGATTACAATATAAGAGGACAAGGAGTCCTCAAAAGAAAAGAAATAACAAATCATCCCACTGAAGTTCGATGTCAGGATAAGTAATACAGACTGTTAGAAATCATTTGACAACTTAACATTATTGTTGATTTGTTTGGAAACATCACGATGTCAATGGGAAAGAACCGAAGTC
The DNA here is from genome assembly GCA_030267885.1 of Mesembryanthemum crystallinum. Lineage (NCBI taxonomy): Eukaryota > Viridiplantae > Streptophyta > Magnoliopsida > Caryophyllales > Aizoaceae > Mesembryanthemum > Mesembryanthemum crystallinum. The sequence goes on along the minus strand of BSSO01007729.1, from coordinate 7,370 downwards.
CAAGGGATCCATCAAACTGTGACTAAGAGCTAGGTTGCACAACTATGATTACAGAATAGCAATGGGTACAATTATTGTGTATGGGATATGACCTCTGAAGCACGGAAACGGCTCTAAGGGCCGCTGTTCCCGTTTCCGAAACGGAAACGCGTTTGAAATGGCAAGAAACGTGAGGAAACGTTTCAGATCTAGACGGGAAACGGCCAGACCTCGAGAAACGGCTAGAAACGCCAGCACATAGATCGGAAACGGGAAGAGAAACGCGTTTCAGGTTTCCCGGTCCATTAAACTAGGGGAAAAAAAAGAAAAAGAATTTCACCCCAATTACCCAAACCCTAACCGAACGACATGCGCATTTCACTCACCAAAATGCTTAAACGCCTCTTTGTCTCCATTGTTCACCGGCGTAAACTCTTCACTGGCGAGTGATTTTCCACCGACGAGTGACTCCAAGCGTGCGGCGAGATCTCCTCTCACCGGCGGCAGCGAGCCCACGTCTTCTCTCTCCTTCCCGACCATCTCCGACGCGGCTACTGTGGGCGTTCTTCTCTTTCTTCTTCTCGATCTTTTTTTGTCTTCAATGTCTTCTTCTCTCTATTCTTCTTTTACTGTTTTTTTTTTTTTTTGCTTCACTTCTACTCTATGTTCAGTGGGGCCTAGGGGTGGGTTAGGTAGGCAATTTTGGCACTTGTTTTATGTTATTTTCGTTTTACTTTTATAAGTACTCTTTGTCTTATGTATTATTACTATTACCATATTGTGATGTTAGTTTTCTTAAATTTTAATATTGTGGTGTTCATTTTAGGAAAATTGGTTGGGAATAATCCAACCTTTCACCCAATTGCATAAAATAATCCAACCTTTCATATTTGTATGGAATAATCCCACCTTTCACCTTTGTTGCACGAAATGGTCCCAAGCTACCTCCATTAACATTTCCGTTTGAAAGTGATGATGTGGCATTGACTTGTGCTATCTTGCGCTTTTTTTTTATGAATTTTTTTTTCAGCGATGTTATTTTGGGAAAATAGAATAGGAAGAAAATAAAGAAAAAAAATCGCTGAAAAAAATCACAGAAAATCGCAAAATAGCACAAGTAAACGCCACGTCACCATTTTCAAACGGAAATATTAACGGAGTTAGTTTGGGACCATTTCGTGCAACAAATGTGAAAGGTGGGATTATTCCATGCAAATATGAAAGGTTGGATTATTTTTTGCAATTGGGTGAAAGGTTGGATTATTCCCAACAAATTTTCCTTCATTTTAATTGCCAATTAATTTCCTATTTTTCTCTATTTTATTTTTATTTTAGTATTCTTTTGTCGTTTCCTACTTTTTTAAGAATTGCCATTTCCCGTTTCCCATTTCCACGTTTGCCATTTCCGTGCTACATCGGATATGAGATTTAATAACATAGGATATGGCGATACGAAGTATATAATACAACATATGTTAAACTAATTCTACATTTACAAGTCTTTCCACAATTTAAGCATTTCACCATAAAATAGGTTCAAATGAAGAAATGTATCCATTCAAAGAAAGGTGGCATGGGTTCGACCATCAAACAAATTTATGGCACATCTAGGCAATCTAGCTTATCTACTACATGTCCAATCTATAACAAGAAATACGATAATATTTCTGATATATCTCAATACATATGAGCCAAGTATCCACAAGTAGTGTATACAAATATGGCAACATTTTACGAGAAACAGTACAACTTAGGGTGTGTTCATTTCACCTAATCAAATCTCATTTCAAGTCGTTCAGTTCAATTCAAATCGTTCAGTTTAGGTTGTTCAGTTTAGGCCATACAATTTTTCTCTCACATATTACTATTCATTTAGTTCAGTTCACGTCATGTTGTTCAGTTCAGTTCACGTTACTTCCAAGTGAAATGAACACACCCTTAGTGTAAGAGTAAAAACTTTGTTAGTCCAGTTCAATAAGTGATCCACAAGATACCGGCTATTTAGAGCTCACATACAAGACAATACAAAACAGAAACAAAGCTGCCAGACACATGAAGACCAATTTTGACACTAATGACAACCACAAATTTACACAATAAAGGCAAAGCTAATAAGGAAATCAATAATAGGGCAACGAATCTCTTGAGTTTGGTCTTGGCATGAAACATAAATATATCAATACTATTAACAAGGTAAGTTGCTTCATACAAGGTCTTTGACTGCAAATTTTAAACTCTTAATAATACAGCTCCAATTACATTCACCAATCAATAAGAGAATCACACTAAATGTTGGAGCATATAGCGCATGATTACTAAATGGATGAGCAAAAGGAAAGGAAGGGATTAATAGCAAGTAGTACAATGCATATACAACAGTGTCTGCTCAATTATAGTAACAGTTTAATTTCAGTACTCAAAATCTTCATTTTAGTAATAACAAATAAGGTGGAGGCTTACCTGATAAGGCCAACTAGGGGAAGTTTACCCACTGATCTCTTCAAAAGAGTTCCATATATCATAACAACAAATTGCAACAGGAATTTGTCAGTGTGAATGCTTGCTACTGAAAACTCAAAAGCGTGACAAGGCAGATGCCTGATGGACAACCATGATAACACATGAACATACCTTAGCAACAAAGCTTGGAAACGAAGCTGACATGTGATATAAGATGTCCAAATAAGATATGTGATTTGATACAATTGCTCCAGGTCTTTCAGGTTCTTGCAATTGATCATTGCTCTCATTCTACATTGAGAGTAATGAAAGCATATGAGCTCAATTCTACTCGGGAATAGCTAACTAAAAATTACACAAGCATGCAAAAAGGTCATTTCCCGAGCACAATGGAAAATGGGAGATAGTCGTTTCAAGCTGCGAAAATTATAGGCCTACTTATTTTAAAAAAATACTCCCTCCGTCCCACTATTACGTTTCCAAACCAAAATTGGCACAAGAATTTAGGAGGGAAAACTTGGCCCATTTTGCCCTTGTGAAATAGAGAGAATATAATATTTGGATGTGAGAAAGATATAAAATCAGAAGAGAGAGAGTGATTGGAGAGAGAAAAAAGAGTTTTGTTTATTGTATTTTTAGATAGTGGAGGGGTAATTTAGGGAGTATATGGGGATTTAATTGGTTTGGAAAGGTAAGTGTGGGACAAAATTTTTGATAATTTGGAAACGTAATAGTGGGACGGAGGGAGTATCAGTACTCTCTTTTCATTCCTCACTGGAAACATAGGACGATGAATGGAATCAGAATCAATGCAATGTAGAAGAGAAAAGAAACAGAGCATAAAAAACTTGCTAAGGCACATATTCTTCAGTAAATACAACAGATTCGTGGGTCTCTAAAGCCAAAGAAACCAAAAGCCTTTGAATCCTTCCAAAGATGATAATGGTAATACGAAAAACATAAAAGGCAACCACATGCAAATCACTTAGAACAGTAGGGGTAGAAAGAGAAATGGAAGACAGTAAGAGAAGAAGGCATGTGCAAGAAAGAACATTTAAAAAGGACAGATACACAACAAGAGAGGTAACTGAGTTAATTGAATGATATTCAGTCATACAAATAAGTCTGATTGTCCAACATCACATCAATCACTAGGGTTCTAGTCGGTGAAAAGAGTAATCATACATGAAAACAGGAAAGGCTGAGGAACCCATTATCTCTTTAAGGTCATGCTACCTTAAAGCAAAAATAGAGGTCATTCTATACAATAAGAAAGCAACATTAATAGTTGATATGCCAAAAGTTTAAATGTAAAATAAGTAGAAAGGCCTAGGGGAGATTTCAATGATGTATCATGAGTTGTGCCTAATTACAATGAGATCACTCAAGGTATGCATAACATTTTTGAAGTAACCTACTTTTATCTTTGAGGTAGCCATTGGTAAGCTTATTTTCACGAACGTATCCTCTTGGTCAACATATATGCACTTGTTTTGCAATGAGGTGCCCAAAGTTGTGAACAAAAGTGAACTCAACAATATCATTATATAAACTTCAAGTCACCTCACTGTTATTAGATTATACAACAGGATACCTCACTAAAATTTTCCAAAAACCCAAACGTAACTCATCATAACTAGTGCAAAATGCACCTCAAAATAAAGCACTGGTGCACCACATACATAAAGCTTGGACTCCAAGGTACTCCCTCCGTTCTACAAACAAGGTGACGCTTGGTAATCCACAACTCACATGTATCGTCACCTTCTTTAGAGAAGGGAGGGAGTAACATTGTACCCTTCAATGTACCCATTTCACCACATAGTATCCACATAAACTTATGCTAATCACAAATGACTCGAGACTAGTCCAACCATCACTACTAGTGCAAAAAGAACCTCAAGTTTAAGGACCAGTGTACCATATACACAAACCTTTACACATAGGCTTTTTCTTTCCATTACCCCTTATTGTACCAATTTAACCAAGGTGTTATATCCGTTCATTACTCACATAAAACTCAAAAGTCTCTGGTCCTATAGGTGATATAAAGCAATACCTAACTTAGCCTTGAGATGGATTAAAAGATGTAATGGTGAAAAAAATTTCCTTGGCCACCAGGGACATAGTCAAGCTATATGAAGCATCAAATACAATAAGCGAGAAACGGGGACCATGTAACCCCAACAACTTGATAAACAAGAGTGAAAATTCTGTCCTGCACAGTAACGTGCAGAACGTAATACTGATTGTAACAACTTAGTAGTTACTTTTGTCCGGGTAATGCTAGTACAAATCCAGAGACACATCAAAATAGTTCAACAAAAGCAGCATACTTCAAATATCCACTTTGACAAGATCACACGAGGATACACAATACTTACAACCAACAACTAGTTTCATATTTTGAGACAAATTAACCAGCAGTTTCAAACATTCGGCAGATTCAAGGTCGACAACAGTTGAATAATAGAACTCAATACTTCCATATTCACCTTAGAAATTGAACGCCATTCTTTAATTTCTCTGACAAAATACATTATAGCTCCTCAAACATGAAACAGTAAAAACTCGAGCATTAATGACCACATATGATTTCAGCCTAAAAGTTAAGACTCTTCAGAGGTTTTATAAATGACTCAACATGGTATTTACATAAGCTGCATCCCACATTACATATTTACTTATTGAAATGTACCCACCCCATCAACCAAAAAAAGGACCAGCTAAACCAACGTAATAAAAATTAAGACTTAAGAGATTTTATAAATGACTCAATATGCTACTAAGTAAGGTATTTACATAAGCTGCATCCCACATTTCATATATACTTATTGAAATGTACCCGCCCCATCAACCAAAAAAAGACAAGCTAAACCGACTTAATAAAAGTTCTCCTAAAAGATTTTAGGGAAATTTCACTGAGGTATATTAAGCTTTAGCGAAAATGCAATAAGGTATACCGACATTTTGGAAAATACAATGAGGTATACGAATTTGAAATGTTAATTGCAATTCATGATTTTTGTGATCGGATTAGTTAGAGCCCTCAAGAGTAATAGTGGTCCATCAAACAAAGGCAAACAAACCCTTTAGATGTTACCTATTCACATATTGTTAAATTTTCAACATTTGGGCCCATTAGAGAGTGTCCATAACATGGAGGAGGTTCCAACCCAAAACCAATTGGCAATGGGTGGAGTAACTTCTCTAGTATAAACACCTCAAGGCACTCTCATTTTACCAGTGTGGGACATCCCACTTAACACATATCCCTCATGGAATAAAGCTGAAAAAAATGCAATTTCAAACCTAATGGTTTCTCACAACCATTAGGTCTTTCAACCCAATGTATACTTTAGTCGATTCGATCACCGAAATTATGAGTTGCATTAAAGTTTCTAAAACAGTATACCTCAATATATTTAGTGAAACCTCATATACCATAGTGTATTTCGTTAAACCTCGCATTAACCCCAGATTATATAAATGACTCAATATGCTAAGTAAGGTATTTACATAACCTGCACCTCACATTACATATTTACTTAGTGAAATGAACCCGTCCCATCAACCAAAAAACAGACTAGCTAAACAAACTTAATAATTGCAGTTTAAGGTTAATGCGCACTTATTAATGAGAATATTAATTCTAGAAGTATAATTTCTATCGACAAACAATACCTGATCAGTCAATTTCTCATGATTGTGAAAGTCATGAATCCGATACGTCTCCGGAATCCAATAAAACCCTAGGGTGAACAACAAAGCCCTAGACAAGAACCTCCCACTCCGGACAATAATCTCTCTCCTCCACCCGCCCAAATGAGCGTAATTATCCTCCTGCTGCTGCTGCAGTTGCAAGTCCTCTTCAACCGATGAAGAAGACGACCCATTCGTCCCCAAAAACAGAGTACAAACCCTACAAATCAAGTAGTAAACCACAAGTATACTCATCCCAATGACTAATCGTAGAGGTACGAGAGTGATCATCGCCAACCCTAGCAGCACCTTCTCCGCCACCGGCACCTCGCCGAGCCCCATCGGACCGTACACGTCGTGGCGCACAAAGGCGGCGAACTTCTTCTCCATCTCCTCGAGCTCTGCCTCCGTCACTGGCGGCACCGCAGCCGATGGCGAGGCGGGGAGATTGTTGCGGCGATGATCCAATGGTGAATCGGATTTGAGGAGCGGCCGCTCGCCATCGTCGATTGGCTCTTGCTGTTGGTTATGATGATGAGGTAGTTTTTGATTCAGGTCTTTGAGCTCAGTCGCCATTGTTGTTGGTTTACCAACCTCTGAAAGAAGAGAAAGTGGAGAGCGGTTATAAGAGGATCACCATTGGAGTTTGGAGGAGAGAGAATTTGTGATTCTTTTTGGGTATATATAACTGATAACAGAGAGGCCTGAGAGGGGGAGTTGGAGTTTGAGATGGAGATGGGATGTTTGGGGGCTGGGAAAAGGCATAAACAAACAGTGACGAGAGATAAAATAAAATAACAGAAATAAAAAATCTCGTTTTATTGGGATTATTTTTTGACTTCCAGATCTAGAAAAGTTTATCGGGAAGGTCTTTAGTGCATTTTATCCTTTTTAGTTGGGTGTCTCAACATTATGGTGTTTAGATTTTTCCCATTTTGGTTGCTTCACATTTTGAAAAGGCTTTAAAATACATATCATTTATGGCTTTAAAATAATACTCCCTCTATCCATTTCAAATACGAAACTGCTAACATAACAGAAAAATTACTCGACGTAACAAATTTTTTCCCAAAAGTTCCAAGACTACCCTTTTCAATTGCAACTCGAACTTCTTTTTCAACATTACATTTTCTCTCAAATGGGGTGGGTGGCGGTGTTCGATGTTGGTGGTTGGTGGTTGGTGGTTGGGTTCGCCGGGTTCGGGGTTGGTGGTTGGGGTTCTGGGCTAG
>BSSO01007728.1:0-10742 GCA_030267885.1 Mesembryanthemum crystallinum | reverse complement strand
AAAATGGTGAATGTTAGTAGTAAATTAGTAAGGGTACAATGGTCATTTACTATGGTAGTTGGGTGGTATTTATTGGTTTTGTGGGTGGTATTAATTAATGTCCTTATTTATTTTGGGTTGCCGTGAGATGTTTTGGGAGCCGGCAATATTAGAGGTATGTGTGAGCTTGTGCCACAAGCTAGAGAGCCTAAAAGAATTGGTGAGTAAAATACAAAGAGAGAGAAACTGTGGGGTTCTCTAGGAGGGTGATTTTACTCACGGTTGATTCGGCTGACGGGTGAAGATTATCAGAGTTTCGTCGGGTTCGTCTTCGACAGGTATTCGATTTGTATCTTTGGGTTGGTTGGGGTACTATTGATTATGGGTATCAATTTATATGAAACCTAGAGATAGTCTACTTGTGCTGGTGATTGTTGTTGGTTCCCGTTGTACTCTTGATTATTTGATAGTGTATTTGCTTTAGTGCGTGGAGATCCGCACCGTGGTTTTTCCCCTATTGTTGAGAGGGGTTTTCCACGTAACATCGTTTATGTCCTGATTTAATTCTTGCACTTATTTTCTCCATTTATTGTTGTGGTTGTGTTAAATACCGTAATTTTTTTCCAACAATATCAAGCATGAGCTTCCATTAGTTTTAAGATCCTGACATGAGTATCTGGTGAGGTTAAAAGGACTTAGTAAGCATGTGGTTGAGAGATTTAGGTCATGTTTCAACCATTAAAGACACGCCAAAGTGCATATACAATTATAGATACAACCTTAGTTTATTGAATGTGTTCTGAGCTGTACAACCTGATTATTTTCTGTTGCTGTGTGCTGATGCTGTTCTGCTGTGCTGCTGCTGCCTTGTTGGTGTTTGCTCATGTTTTCCTTATGATTTCAGCATTATATTATATTAGAAATGAGTTTAGATGTTGGACAAACCATGGGTAGATAGCTAGCAATACAAGGAAACCAACTCATTAGTGTTTTGTATGGTTTATACACTAGGATTTGGCAAGGTTATTTAGCTGCTATACACATTCTGTTTCAGATCTGAATTTTGAAAGTTTTAAGCATTCTCTTATCATGACAGCAGGCTAGACACTTGAGAAAAATTAGCATACAAGTGGTCATTGGAAGTAGACAAGTGTAGGATGTGTTTCTATGAGTTCATGTTGTCTAAAATTGACATGTTTATGTTTTATTTTATACTCTGACTTTTGAACTGAATACCTGCTAGTTTATCTATGTGTTGAATGTGTTTTAAGACCTAACTACCTAGGGGAAGCAGATTTGGATGTCATCTATCAACATAGATGCCAAATGAGCATTCTTATGCGCTCTAGACGCCTTAATGTATCTCTTACAACTGAAATTGAGTGCTGAATGTCCAACATGTTTTTATGGGATTGTTTGAGTGATCAAATGGTTAATTGCTTGTGAGCTATTAAAGAGATTGAGTCATGTTTTGTACTTGAATATTTGCTACTGTATTGCTAGTGCTTGATTGCTGTTTTGAACCTGTGTTGCTAAGAGTCTAGCATGGTCATGAGCTTAATTACCTAAGGAACCCCACTAGGTCATTTATACTGCAAGAGACATCAACCAAAGTTGTTTCCCTTCACTGCTTGACTAAATTGATATGCTACTACTGTAGTCCACTGTTTCAGATCATTTTTGAACATTTTCAGCATGTTCTTTCTATATTAAGAGGCCCAAACTCATGGAAAAATGTCACACTTGTGATCATCAAAAGTAGGCAAGTAGAGATTGAGTTTCCATGAATTCTCGTTGCCTATTTTACATGTTTAGACTTAATTCCACTATTTTGAAAACCGGACTGGATGCTAAACCAGCCGTCCTACCAATTCGTGGTTCAACTGGTTCAACCGGTTAGACCTGGTTCAAAAACCTGATGAATTCTTAAACTTAAATATTTATTTTTGATATTTAAGTATACAATATATTATATTATTGCACGGGTTTATTGTCAAATTAAGAAGATAATATTGTTTTAGATGACAAAAGCAACGACAATAACAAATACAAATGATTGAAGTAAGCATAAGGAACATAATATTAATAATCTTAATTAAATTCAAACACAAAAATTATTTGGAAAGTGAAAAGAAAAGAAAAAATAAAATTTGTACCAATGTTGCAATGGTCTTCACCAAGAAAGGTTACAAGCAACAAAAGAGGAGGAAAGAAATTCAAACAAAGCAGGAGCCCACATCGACGAATACTGAGACTCCTCTTCACATAAGCTCTATAAATAGCAAGGCGGTGGGTGTAATTAGGCATCCTTAGGTGTGGGTATTACATTGGTCTGGGCCTAGATGGATTTAATCCAAGTGGGCTGGCCTGATTACCCAAATCCTTAAGGGAAAATAAATCGACGGCTTGCGGTTTTAGGCGGTTTTGACCAAAATCGTCCAGTTTTGACCGGTTCAGTTATAAACGATTTTTATTGTTTAATCGGACCGGGTGAGGTTCTGGTTCCCGGTTTAACCGGTTGGACCGGCTGGTCCGATCCGGTTTTAAAAACATTGCTTAATTCTCTTAATGGTAGCTTTTACTTGTTTTTGTTGTAAGTTGCATTTGTTCCCATCTTAAGGCTAAAGTAAGGTTTTAATTTGTATGCACAAATGACACGTATCAAATTTTGGCGCCGTTGTCGGGGAGATTGCATGTAAATACTATAAACCCCAGATTAATTGTTATTAACTTTTCTCTTCTTTTTTTGTTTTATAGGATTGCATGACTGAAGAAGATACTCGGTTTGAACGTGTGCAAAATTACATTGAGTCCGTGAAGAATACTGCTTGGCCTCGAAATCTGGAGGAAGAATTCCAACTAAAAGCGGAGGCTCAAGAAGGCGATTACGTTTGGTTTGAAAAGCATTATGAAATATCTTCATCACCTGAACAAGAAGAGGAGATAGCAAGGGATCCTGAAAGAACACTCAAGCAACTCACTTCTGCAGTTTTGGACACACAACCACTGAGTATTGTATTTCCTACCCCTGAAAGACCACTTAAACTTAATTTTGGTTTTCACAATTTACTGCCTAAATTTCATGGATATACTAGTGAGGATGCTCATAGACACCTTAAGGATTTGTTCGACCATGAGACCTGATGGGGTAGATGAAGAACAAATTTTGTTGAGAGAATTTCCTTTTTCATTGCATGATTTAGCTAAAGATTGGCTTTACTACTTACGTTGGATCAATAACTACATGGACTGAATTGCAAGAAGCTTTTTTAGGAAAAAATTTCCCCGCTCATAAATATGGTGCAATAAGAAAACAAATGTGGCATTACACAAAACACTGATGAGAGTTTAAATGAATATTGGGAAGGGTTTAAGAAGCTCTATACCTCATGTCCTAGCCATAACATAAGAGATGAGCAATTAGTTCATTATTTCTATGAAGGGTTATTGCCTCATGATAGGAATTTGATTGATGCTGCTAGTGGTGGTGCTTTAGTTGATAAAACCCCCACCAGAGCTTATGAACATATTGATAACATGGCTCAAAACTCCCAAAGTTTAGTACAAGAAGTGAGGTAGGAAGATCTAAGAAAGTGAATGAAATTGATGAGCGTTCTATTCAAGATCAATTAAAAGAAAATGCTCAACAAGCTGCTCATCTAACTGTAGGCATTAAAAATTTACTAATATGCCTTATTAAATTAATCAATTATTTTGGGTTAAAATAAATTATTTAACCTAATTTAATTAATATTCCCCAATAAAAATATTGTGGCCTAGAAGACAAAATTAACTAAATAGGCTTATATATAACCCTTAGATCGACCCAAATCAGTTAGTCCAAGTAAACAGTTAAATGGGTCAAACCCTATAAAGAAGACTACCAAGTCGTACATTAGACTACCAGTCATTAAATTACGCCCAGTCTGTGACTATAAGGCTCATAAAAGGAATGAACCCCGCCAGGTGATTCGGAATTTCCCTATAAATACACGACTCTCTCATTCATTGAAGGGAGAGGAAATCAAAAGCAGAAAACCCTGCCAGAGCATTTCCTCCATCACTCTTAATCGAGATTCAAGTCTTCGAAGACACTCTTTCAAGAACAATCAAAGATTCAGAGACAGAATCAGAGGATTTATTTATTTGTTGTTTGTAGCAAATTATACAGAGAATTGTACTTATGCATTCAAATCAATACAAATTAAATTTGTTCCTTATTTCCTGTCTTATTTCATTTAGGCTCGAAATTTGTGTTTACAAATTTTGGCACGCTCGGTGGGACATCTCTCCCTCTCATCTCTGTCTCTTTGCCAAAAAACAACATCAAATTTGATTTAGTTGACATGGCCTGAAAAGGAAACATCTCTCAGCCTTCAAAGAAAATTCCTGGATCTACTGCTCAACAATACATGAGTGCTAGTGCTGCCTTTAGTAACCAATCCATCAGGATCACTAAGAGCAAGACGAAAGCTGATGGCACTAATGTTTTGCAATCGCTCCCCCTAGCCCCTTCGAAGTCTCACGAAACTCTTGTTTTCGGCACCAAGCGTTCAGCCGAAGCAAAACAAGCCGCTTCCTCAACAGGGGAGCAAGACCCCGAAGGCGTGGTTGAGAAGATCCTCGCCCACATCAACCCGGTGTTCCATTCATCGCCCAATGTTAAAGATGGCTAACTCAGCAGTGATTCATTTGCATCGTCACCACTCGCGGATTCCTCAACAACAACAATCATTGGAATCTACACACCCCACCACTACTGTTATGGTGATTGAGGCTAACACAGTCGAAGAGAAATTGTCAAACATGAGGTTGCTCATTGAGAAACTCATCAAAGACAGTGAAGAAAAAGAAGCGCAAATCAAGCGCCAAAATGATCAAATCGCTACTTTGATGAAGACGCTGGAAGAGAAAAACAATGGTGGTGCTTCTGATAAAGGAGACATTAGTGCCACCGAAAATGTTGGCACCAACATTAGTGAGAAAAAAGGTTGATACTCTTGTCAACTCGCTCACAGTTCAATAAATCCAACAAATGATAGCTAATGCTGTCAAGATGGAAGTTAGTGGAGGCTCCCCTAGCACTCACCACTATGTGAAGCCATACACAAAAAGGATTGACGCTTTGCGCATGCCTATCGGCTATCTGCCTCCCAAATTTCAGCAGTTTAATTGAAAGGGCAACCCTAAGCAACATGCTACCCACTTCATAGCAACGTGTAACAATGCTCGTACTAAAGGAGACTTACGGGTGAAGTAGTTTGTTCGCTCTCTCAAAGGCGTGCCGTTTAATTGGTACACTGACTTGACCTCTAAATCCATAGACAACTGGGGGCAAATGGAAGGTGAATTCTTAAATCGCTCTACACAGCGCGTCTGGTTGTCAGTATGGCTGAGCTTACCACCACCACACAACTAGAAGATGAGTTGGTCGTCGACTTTATCAATCGATGGCGTATGCTGAGTCTTGAATGCAAAGATCGCTTATCCGAGGCATCGGCGGTTGAAATGTGTATCCAAGGAATGCATTGGGACTTGGCTTATATCATGCATGGAATCGCTTATCATAAAGGATATTCATCTCTAGACGAAAATGATGCGTCGAGCATGAAGCTATCTATCGCCAACAAGAGGGGTCATTCTTCTCAAGACGAAGATGACGATGACTCTGAAGGGACGTCAGACGAGCCACAATCTCCATGAAAAGGACTGCCAAACAAAGGTTATCAAGCTCAAAGACTTGGAGAAAGCTCCTAAGCACTAAGTCTACCTCAAACCGTCAAGCTCAAAGATTTGGAGAAAGCTCCCGAGCAACAAGTCTACCTCAAACCGTCAAGCTCAAAGATTTAGGGAAAGCTCCTAAGCACCAAGTCTAGCATAAACCGTCAAGCTCAAAGATTCATCAAGCTCAATGATTTGGAGAAAGCTCCCAAGCACCAAGGTCTACCTCAAACCGTCAAGCTCAAAGATTTGTCAACCCCAAAGATTCGTCAACCCCAAAGATTCGTCAAGCTCAAAGATTTGTAGAAAGCTCCCAAGCACCAGGTCTACCTCAATCCGTCAAGCTCAAAGATTTGTCAAGCCCAAAGATTCGTCAAGCTCAGAGATTTGGAGAAAGCTTGTAAGCACCAAGTCTACCCTAAATCGTCATGCTCAAAGATTTAGAAAAAGCTCCCAAGCACCAAGGTCTACCTTAAACCGTCAAGCTCAAAGATTCGTCAAGCCCAAAGATTCGTCAAGCTCAAAGATTTGGAGAAAGCTCCCAAGCACCAAGTCTACCTCAAACCGTCAAGATCAATGATTTGTCAAGCCCAAAGATTCGTCAAGTTCAAAGATTTGGAGGAAGCTCCCAAGCACCAAGTCTACCTTAAACCGTCAAGCTTAAAGATTCGTCTAGCCCAAAAATTTGTCAAGCTCAAAGATCTGGAGAAAGCTCCCAACCACCAAGTCTACCTCAAACCGTCAAGCTCAAAAATTTGGAGAAAGCTCCCGAGCACCAAGTCTACCTCAAACCGTCAAGTTCAAAGATTCGTCAAGTTCAAAGATTTGTAGAAACTCCCAAGCACCAATTCTACCTCAAACCGTCAAGCTCAAAGATTTGGAGAAAGCTACCAAGCACTAAGTCTACCCCAAACTGTCAAGCTCAAAGATTTGGAGAAAGCTCCTAAGCACCAAGTCTACCTCAAACCGTCAAGCTCAAAGATTCCTCAAGCTCAAATACTTGGAGAAAGCCCCCAAGCACCAAGTCTACCTCAAATCGTCAAGCTCAAAGATTCGCCAAGGTCAAAGATTTTGAGAAAGCTCCCAAACACCAAGTCTACCTCAAGCCATCAAGCTCAAGGATTTGAAGAAAACTCCCAAGCGCCAAAAGCCAAGCGAATTGTAACTCCTAAGTAAGAGTCTAAACTGCACNTTTTTTTTTTTTTTTTTTTTTTTTAAAGTACGTTATGCCTTGATCTTATAGAGAGATTGTATCCATCTATAAGTACGCAGGCAACTTGGAAAACATATAACCAAGTACAGTCAAACAAACAAATAAATAAGCATAATGAAGGATGAGCTCAAAATCTTTTGATTGAAGCAATATTATGGAAGCACTCTACACATAACATTGATCAAGATTAAGCGACAAGCCCTTGACTTGTGTAAGGTCTTTTATACAACACGACTTGGATGAGGTACCTAGGTCAACACGTGGAGATGTGAGCCCAAAGATGACCTCGAAAGGTCAGTGCATGGGAACACAAAACCAAAGATGACCTAGTACAATGTTTGAATCTTCACTCTTCAAGTAACTAGGTCAACGCATGGAGATGTGTCTCCGAAGATGACCCCAAAAGGTCAACGCACGGGAACACAAAACCGAAGATGACCTATGCTGTCTTCGCTCTTCAATACCCAGGTCAACGCATGAAGATGTGTCCCCGAAGATGACCCCAAAAGGCCAACGCATAAGAACACAAAACCAAAGATGAACCAGGGTATGATGGAAATTTCACTCCTTCAGTACATAAGATCAACGCATATTAATGTGAACCCGAAGATGACCCTAAAAGATCAATGCGTGGGGACACAAGACCGAAGATGACCCTATGTACTATGCCTTGTTTGACCTACAAGATACATAGCACTTGACCAAAAAAAAAAAAAAAAAAAAAAGAAGATGCAGTGTATCCAAAGCATGGTACAATAATAAAAGGTACAAACATGGGGTAGAAGACGTCACCTCGATTTGGTACTTGTTCAAAGGTCTCCAAATCAATGAAGGACTAGCAAAATACGGTCAGCTACTATTTGACTTGCAGTAAATCTACAAGAGCAGTATAATATCAAAGTCAATTTCTTTTGATACATCCCTATCAGAAGTAGACGCTAAAGCTTTGTGTTTGCAAGGAAAAAAAGAAAAAAAAAGGGTGACTTGAGTTTCAGTTGCAAGCATAAGTACACAACTTTGATTTTTTTTTTTTTTTTTTTTTTTTTTAAAAAAAAGGAACTGCAAAGCTATGCTACTATTGTAGCACATGCAGGGGGCTAAAAGTGGTTCTTTTTTACAAAGTCAATTACAAACCACATCTATGCCAATGTATATATTGATGAAATCAAGAAGATTGACTTGGATTGCTTGTTACTTCTCAGCAAGATGGAGGCTTGTACACATATATTGGGTGTATGAGAAATATCATACACAGCCATCCAGTGTGCGACAAGTGTCCCGGTGGAATATTAAATTGTGAAAATGAAAGGAATCTATTTGAGCCTCCCTTTTATCCTTTTCTAGTTTGACTTTGAAAATTTTAGAGACAATAATGTAAATTCCCATTTTAGACCATTTCCCCTCAAAATTGACACGTTTTCTTTCTCTCTCTCCTTTGTGAACTTGCGACGGCGTCACCACTATGGAGAATTCCGGTGAATTTTTTTCTCTCTCCTTTGTGAAATGAACAACTACGGCGAAAATGAGGAATTTAAGGGTACCTCCGTTACCACATCCTAGAATCCCCAATGTCATTGTTAACTTCATCCGGTCAAGGTTGTCACCACAGGTGGTTTCCGGTGACTTTTTTTTAAAAAAAAAAAAATTTGTAAGCACGGTACGATTTTAGGCAATATTCGATTAATGTTCATGAAACATTATACTGTTGGTATAAATGATGCCATTAGTTCCGGTTGATATTGAGAAGATCGGTGAATAGTAATGTTCCAATATCTATAGTTCCTTCAACGAAACTTGTTACTAAATATTGAAGTTAGAGGCATAACACATTTGTCAATGACACTTGGCTATGGTTAATAGCAATGGTAATATTAGAGAAACAATGAAAATACCAACAAGTAAATTAAGTTATTAACCTACTAAAAGATAGCTGATTGACGACAAGAACACATCAACTACTTTTGACCTTACTCAATTGTAAAACAAAAGACATAGAGTTGTGCAAAGTATTAACTAATTAGTGGTCATGCATGTTTAGTAAGTAAACCTGAAGCTGGACCATACATATTGCGCAAGTGACTAATTTTGGGATATTGTGATGAACGTTTACTGCCTCAAACATTGACCAATGTCCTTTCCCTGTATGAGGGAATAATTTGTGGTAGGTATGCTTCCATGTAGGCCTAGTTTTTGTTGTCGACCTAAGGAGTATCCTGTAGCCTGACATCTTATCGTTCCCTTTAGTGTCGAAAACATCCAAAAGGTTAACGAGGCCTTGTACATTGTCGTTCCCGAATTTGATCACAACAGCGACAAATTTGGCGTAATAATCACCCAACCGAGCAACCCTGTCCAATTTTTCCAATCCGACCAGCAGGAGAGGAAGCTATCAGCGTCAAAGTACTTGAAGACCCCTATGATACCAATAGCGCTTGGGTCATCATCAGTTTCTGCAAGCATCCATAACGATCTTCCTCTTTTGGGGGGGGGGGGGAGATTTCAATGAATGGTCTGCTTATACACTCAACAAACAAATTATAATCCATAGTAGAGCAAGAAAATGGAGGAACAATTTATACTGAATGCAATGAGAACCTTTGGGAAGATATGTAATGTGAAAGGATCAAGACCCAAATCCCTATTTATAGTTCTAATGGGCAGTGTAAAAGTCACGTCGGTTGGATGGATATTTGAACGTTATTGGCCATTAATTACAAAGTAAACGGTAACATCTAGTAAACAGTAACAACTAGTTACGAGGGCTGACTGCCCGTGTCCACCATGTGTTATTGCAAAAGCTTATTTGTTACTAAACGAAAGAGTTATAACATTTTTTTGATAAAAGTGTTAGTGTGAAGTGATAAGAAAGTCTGGTGAACCCACCCACATGTAATCAATGTTGGAATTCGTGAATAGACTAATAAGTACACTAATGAAGTCCCTAAGTCATAATAAAGTAATTAATTAAAGGATGAGAAATTGTTGAGTCGTAGACCAATAACCTGGAAATTGATAAGTCCTAGACAAGTAACCCTACAAACGAGAGTTGACTACCCGTTTCTTATGGCAGTCCATATAAATTGCACTTATGATGGAGAAGGAAAAAGGCATTGAACATTCTGGTAAATAAGTATTGTGACCAATTCAATGGAGTGGTCAGATAATTTTGCTTGTGGAGAGGTAACAATCATGCGTGTCATTTTATTAGGGAAAAACTAAAGAGACGTGCATGGTTGCAAATGCGGTAATGGCCGTGACATCGCCAATTCGCCATAGGGTGATGTTAAAGGTGTTGCATAGGAGGTTGTGCTTATCGCTTTATAAATATTATTTTAACTACGTTGTTTTCATTCTTATTTGCAAACTTTTCAGGATATCATATGTGAAGTCTGCGATGACAAAGGCTACAGAAACGCTATAATAAGCTGTTATAAATGCAAAGCCTCTTTTGTGCATCGGTGAGTTAATATGTACATTTGTTAACTGCTGTGTTTCAAATTTGATAAGGAAATAATGTTGGCAATGTTATGAGCATGTAGCAATCCTTTACATGGATTAGATTTTTAATCATTCCTTTTAACTCGTTTCTTTTCAGTGCAACTATTGTGCCCTCCAATGGCCCCAAATATTTGAGTAAGGTGTTGCGTGGGCATGTGAAGATTGCGAGTATCCAAAGCAAGGTATTATGGACAGCGGCTCCCCGTGAGACCAGAGGCGGAACCAGGAATATTTCTTCGGGGGGGCCAGAAACAATAGCTTAAGAAATATTGAACTATTGTCTTATACATCACGTTTAATCCCCAAAAAAATTAAACTAATTTATTAAATA